>JBAIAA010000417.1:1305000-1454368 GCA_037893245.1 Crossaster papposus
AGACCTGATGCCGACATAGTTTAACGATATTGACCGTGAGCGCTTGATGCTTTTGCTTTACGATTAGTGCTTGCAGGAACGCGTGTCTGTGTTTCCATGATAACCGCTTTAACGCTGATTACCTTAAAGTAAGATATCCTTGCTAATACTTTGAACGAATTTTGTGGAAATATAATGTACTCTAATGACTAAATTTCTACAGGCATTTCTACAGTTTTAATACATGTTTTTTATCATTGCTCAAATTGCGCGCCCCAGTTGTGAAAGGTCATAAATATTCATGATAATCTAGGTCATTGACAGAGACGAAATTGCGAGTCCGCGCTGGCGGTACCGTACGATTCAGTAAACAATGTACTGTAATAATAAACAACACTACGAATCTCAAAAAACGCTGAACGTACGAATTATGACGTCAATACATGTGCCTTTGTACTCACGTCGTTGCTAACCATGGGGCCCCTCTATTGTCCTCTTTTGTTTGCATTTAAACTTTTTGGGAAGAATCTCAACAGTGAACGTTTGTCAATAGTGGACTCTATTGCCCTCAATTGCCCAACGTCCACTTTTTGAATGCATAAATACCCAGGTATACTGCCATTGTACAACGCAAAATATACATGCAGTCAAAAAAACGCATGTGCATTCTGGGACCCCCACGAGTTAGGAGCTAGACGCTCCTAATTCGTTTTTTTATTGATTAGAAGTAATGTTCATATCCCCCCATTATTTTAGCAATGAAACCTATAATAAAATGAGCCTAGTTTTAAAGGACATAATGAAAGTATGGTTGACTTTTCAAATCGATATTAACTAAAATGGCCGAAAGTATAGTTCGGATTGTGGATTGTTGCAAATCATCTTAATATTAGCACCGTAATCTTATCCTGTTATCCGTCCGTATATCTTTTCTGAAACAACACGAATTCTTACGCTGGTGTAATGTTGAGTTACTTTTGTATGTATCTTAATTTATTTCATCGGATGATAATTTTTTTTTTCGTTGGCACCAAAAACGGGGGGTCATATAGCCCCCCCACCCCCGGGTCCAAAAAGTAAGAAGGGAAGATCCCCCCCCCCATTCCCCCCCCCCTCCCCCCCCCCTCCCCCCCCCCCCCCCCCCCCCCCATCCCCCCTACCCCCCTCCCCATCCCCCCTACCCCCCTACCCCTGGATTTACGCCTTTGGTTCCATCTAAATAAACAGTTCAACGAATATCATTTTCTATCGCGAGCTAAGGATCATGTAATATTTGCATATTATGTAAGAGAGTTGGCGCAACAGTGCACACGGCAACGGTGTGGCAGTCGTGCTCGGCTCGTTTTCAGCGCGACTACATCGGAAGTCAACAATTATTATTCCTCTCTCGCTACAATGTCTCGTTCTGACGGTCCCATTAGACCATGGGATGAACATGAAATAGGCATTCACATTTTAAGAATTGTGACCCCCCTCTAGAAGCTACCTGATATTTTCCAGAAATACAAATATGATCCTATTAAATTAGAATATCAGGTTCGCCAGAGAAAAAAATTGCACATTAATTAGGCTTAACCAATTAAAATATCAAGCTTGAAAATAGCGCCCTCTGTTGGTCACTTCAGGAGAGGTGTGTACAAACCTATGAGGAATTGAAATGTACACAAACAAATGGCAGGGGGCGATTTGAGCACGTCTGGACAGAAATGACTGCTGTTTTTGTTTTCCCGATTTCCTGTATATTCCTTATTTAAAGAAATATTCCTAAACCAAGATTGTTATAGTTTTTTTTTATGTTGTCAACAGTTCAGTTTTTGTTTTCATAGTTTCTTTTCATTTTATCAACCGAATGTTTGTATCTTGCCTGTGTTTCTTTTTGATTTTGGGACTCCCCCCCAAAAAAAAAACAAAAAAAAACAAAAAACACAAGAACAGAAGAATAGAAGAAGAAACAGTTATAAGAACAATGACAAATATTTATTATACATTATTGCAAATTTTCACAATAAAATAAACGAGACACTTGTTTTGATAAAATACAAATTTTGTATCATTATCTTTGCAAATTTTTTAACAATATCAGAACTTCATCAAAAACCTTTTTAGAATGTATACTTTTAAACGCCACGTGATTGACAATCTTCAACCAATTGTTATCCTGACAGATACAGCAATATTGATTATTGCTTTGTAAGTTATATCTGTGCAGTAATTGTAATTCAATGATATTTTAAAGTTACAACAGATTTGTGTAGATAATTATGCTTAAATGAGTTACACCAGCACATCAGCTTCCATCAATGTGAGCAAGTGCTTTGTTTCAACATCTGAAATTCATTTTAACATTTTGTTATGATGCTTCCGTAAACAAAATTATAACTGCATTTATATACTTGTAAAAACAAAAGGATTATCTTAATCTGAGGTGAAATTGAAGGAGTGATAATTAAAATACGAAATTATGTGTCGCGATAAGTAATTATTGTTGAGGGCAAGACTTTCACTTTTAGGACACTGAAAATTAGTGCCATTTTACTTATGTAAATCTTCTCAAGTTTTTTAATTTACATACTCCCATAAAAAATGCTATGAAATAAGATAAGGCAGGTAAATTAAACCAATTTTCATTGGATGAGCTTCTCCATTCTTGAAATGACAGTTGATAACCTTGCTGCACAGTGTCATCATTTGCTTTTGACTTGTACTCCCTGGCTACTTTGGTGTACTTTGGTAACATGTACGGTGGTATTTTACCTCTATTGCTACTACATGTAGATCCCTACCCTGAATATCAAGTAACAGTAGCTCATCCTGCCTAATATTTGCTGCTTTAAGCAATTTACCAGGCTGCATTGTTTCGCAATTAACTAGCCGTTGCACCTTACGCTTGTGCGTGCGTTTTTCTTTGTTAGTATTTATCTTTACAAATGATGCACTGAACAGGCAAGACATGTTTTCTGCCTGGAAGTGGTTGCACGTGTTGGTCACCAGAAGTTAAGGAACGCAGACCAGCTTGAACAAAGGCTCCCAATCTTGTTTGTCTGCCGTTTTCTTCTTCAGCAGCTGAAAAATAACAACATATTACATAAATAACTACAATAAGCTTTAATTTTAACTTGTTATCCATTTATCCACTCCCAAAAAAAATAATTACATGTACTTCATCTAAAACCTCTAATGAAAGTGGTTAAGAATACATTTGTTTTGCCTTTAACTACAAAGTAGTATGCATGTTTTTCTATTATTTTATACTATTTTAATATTTCCCCCCAATTTTGTTTATGAATCTTCAGTTAATTTAAAGTTAGGATACATCATTGGCAAATGTTTGAATTACAATGTATCAGAAATTGGTAACAAAAATGGGGGGCAGTTGTTGTCTTTTCTTTCGCGATCACCCGAAGACAGGTATTGAATTTTGTGTAATAAAATGCAAATGTTTGAACAATTATGGGATATCTAGCGCAATCATTTTGCTGGTTGACTAGTATCATTATTTACTTTCCAATAAGTAAGATATTTTCCTAATAATTTAGTAGTAAATATTTGTGATATCTGCAAATGGTGTATCCTTCCTCAAGTCCTATATTTATATTTGAATCTATTTATATTTACATACAAATTACATTATAAAGCAGATGCCAAATGCTATTTTGTGCTGTTTTATTTATATAAGGGATTTTACTACCTTGTTCTATTTCTCTCTGGTCCGCCATTCGTTGTCTGTCTTCAGCCCGTTTGACTTGCAGAAGTGGTGGAGATGATCCCCCGGATTGTCGCTGTGTCTCCTACAGAATAATAATTTAAAACTGTTAGTACAAACTTAGCCCAATGCTCAACGTAACAGTAAAACACCAAGAACTGGAATTAGTTTCATACTCGTCCACCACCATATTTTATGAACAATAAATAATAAATTCCTAAAAAGGCTTGAAAAAGTGGTGACATTTATTTCTTTAGCCTTTTAAAAAACTTTTGGGGAGTTTAAATTTATGAAATAAAATGCGGTGGCCAAATACGGAGTTCTTTCCCCATAGAAAAAAGACACTATTTAGTAAGGCCAAGGGACACTTTGTTGTACACAGGGGTTAAGAACCCAGCATCAGTCCCCGCTTTGCATAGAATAAATACAAATTAAAAAAATGGCCACTTACTTGAAATTGAACCTTACAACAATGAAGGCCTGTAACATAACATTAACAATAAATTAACCGAATATTTGCCATGTTGTCCCATTCCTCCATGGCTGTCCTAGCCACAATATACAAAATCTTACCTTCTTTAGGTACGTCCACGGTCCTGGAAGGCACTTGAAAGAGCAATGGGGTGGCTGGCGTCTTCACTTCCAAGAGGCACGGCTTGGCCTCTAAATAATAGCTTACCCGGCTTGCCGATGCCGAATACCCTCGTGCGTGGTCTATATCAATGAACGACAACGTAGGCAGTTTGGGGCAATTTAAAGCTTTGCCATCGCGTACAACACTTTCTGAATTTAGCCTAGCTCTTCACGCTGAATTGTATTACTTTAGATTTGGAATAAGTTGTGTGCATACAGCAATACAAAGGACTTTCGTCGCCTTCATCTTCAGCTAAATTCGCGTCCGATAAAGACGCCATCTTGCACAACGTGATCGCACCGACTCCGCTGAAACAAGTCGTGACATTGGTCAACGTTACATGAGAAACTCGTTGTGATTGGTTAGCAGTAAAAGTCATCGATTTATACCCCAGTCACAATTGGCTTGCGATGGGTTTGCGATTAGTTTGCGGCGGATTTCTAGGCATTTTCGGCCGGGGCCCCACGGGACTCCTTGCGGCTGCCGGGTCATTTTTTGGCATCGGGCGGGCATCGAGTTACTTTTAACTCGGACTTAAAACCTGGTGCGGCGTTTCGCAACGCAAACTGATCGCCAATAAATCGGTCGATGCCTAGCCGATGTCCGGCAGGGCATCGCACACGTCTAGAGGGCGCCGAGCCAAATTTTGGACAACCCAGACAATCAATATATCGGCCAGGCGCCGCCCACACGCCGGCCGGGTCCCGCCAGGCGTCCGGCCGACTTGGTGGTGCCTGGCCGGAAATCGACCGGGGGCCAGACGGCGCCCTGCCGGCGCCCAGCCTGAAATCGGTCATGCATCGGTCGGGGCTCGCAGGGTAAAAAAAGCGGCTCATCTACATCTACACACAGTTTATCACACAAGTTTCATAGTGCAAGTACTACATCTCTTCTTTAGCCACCAATGCAACAAGAACCAGGTTGTAGCGGTATAGCGTGCAAACGCCAACCTCTCCCTCAACCGGGCGACCTACACGCGCTGTGCAGGTGCCCGCAAGCGTTGTGGAGGTATCAACGGCATTTTCTTATTTAATGGCCCTGTCACACCAGAATATTTTAGGCCAACGCGTGAGTAGCGTGTTGTAATTTTGGCAACACGCTGGCAAACGCTAACCAACGCTAGGCCAGCGTTAGCAACACGATGAGCGCGTTACTCACACGCTGGGACACGCTGTCATACGCTGAGGAAATTTATTTTTCAAAATAGCTACAATTTCCAGCGTTTGCCAGCGTGTGACTGCACACGCTGGCGGCGCGTTTTAGATTCGTTACTCACGCGTCGAACACGCTAGGCGATCGTTATCAACCCGCTACTCACACGCTGGCGTACGCCGGCGTACGCTTGCGACACGCTGGTTATGGCCCTGCCACACCAGGACGTTTAGGCCAATGCATGAGTAGCGCGTTAAAAATAGTTGATACGCTGGCAATTGCTAAACTTTCACAGAAAAAGTCAAGTGAAACCGTGATTTCAGCGTGTTCATACAGGTTGATAACGGGTTCATAGCGTATGCCGGCGCGTAAGTAGCGTGTGAGGAACGCGCTCAGCGTGTAATGAACGCATCACTGATTTATATAAAAAATACGACAGCGGGTCGCCAGCGTGAGAGTAGTGGGTTGGTAACGATCGTCTAGCGCGTTCGACGCGTAAGTAACGGCCTTCTTGCGCGCCGCTAGCGTGTGCAGTCACACGCTGGCAAACGCTCAATTTTTTTAGGTATGTTAAAAAACGTATTTTTGTTTCAGCGTGTGACAGCGTGTTTCAGCGTGTGGGTAACGCGCTCAGCGCGTTGCGAACGCTGGCCTAGCGTTGGTCAGCGTTTACCCGCGTGTTGCCGAAATTTCAACACGTTGGCCTAAAACGTTCTGGTGTGACAGGGCCATTACTGTAGTAGCGCGTCATCTTTTTGTACAACTAATCATGTGTTCGTTGCCGTACGCTGGCGCGCGTTGGACCGCGCTACTCACGCGCTGGGCAGTCGTTCATCAGTCGTCGAGCGCGTTACTAACGCGTTATTCACGCGCTGGCGAACGCTATGAACCCGTTATTAACGCGTTATGGACACGCTGAAATCACGGTTCAACTTGACTTTTTCTGTGGAAGTTCAGCGTTTGCCAGCATATCAACTATTTTTAACGCGCTACTCAGGCGTTGGCCTTGAACGTTCTAGTGTGACAGGGCCATTAAGAAGGTCAGAGAATCGCTGGCCACTCGATAGGCACACTACAGATGTCCGTCCGGCCGCCGTACGACCTGTACGAATTGGTTGGCACCCTGCCGGATACCGCAGGGGTATCGCAAGGACATAAGCAGGGCACCGGACGAGTGCCTGCCGGACACCGGCCGATAAACGGGCCAATAATTCGACCCCATTTCCAAGAAAGTCGGCCGATCGCCGGTCGGCGACCCCCCGGGCCCCGTCATGGCAGCGTACGGGGCACTTTTAATTGTGACTGTGACCGCCATATCGCACGATCTTTCGCCGACCTCTACACGCCGGCCGATGCCTAGAAATCGCACACGCCGCCCGGGCTCCGCTTTAATTGTGACTGGGGTATTATCTTTACATGGTTCGGGAGTATTTTTCCAACTCAAATTAACTATTACTTGATAATGCTAATGTTTTAGGCTTGGCGAGTTTTAGAGTGATGAAAGACGGAATTTACACGAATTTTAAGCCAAAAATGTAATAGCTTCTTGAGGGGGGTCACAAAATCAACGAATTTGTGAGACCATCCTGCGGCCTACATGGCATGTCTGAGATCCCATGGCAGTGTTGATATGTTAATCAGGTCGTTTGGAGAAAAAAGTTCGAAAATCACAAGAAAGCATTGAGATATTACAGGCAATATGATTTTTTTGTTTTCGTTTGAGCTTAAGTCTGGTAACCAACACGTTGACATATTTCCCGACCACACTCAATATTTAGGTTTCGCGTGGAATTTTGATGGTGTTACAAGATACTTTACGTTCAATGTTTTACCTTTTGGTCTGACAACATCTCCTTATGTATTTACTAAAATTGTTAGACCATTTGCAGCTTTCTGGAGATCCAGTGATGTGTAAATATTGTTGTATATTTAGACGATGGATGGGGAAGAGAAGAATCCGGACATAAGTGTGAATTGACAGCTAGCTTAGTAAAGGCTGACTTACTCGCCGCTGGGTTGGTTCCTAACAAGGACAAATCTATATGGAGACCAATTGGATTGGTTGGGACTGACATGGAATTCAGTAGAAGGCTCTATTCAAGTCACAGAAAGAAAACTTGTCGATACGTTGTTATCAGTGGAAAGTTTAATTAGTTTTTGTACCTAAAGTAACCGCAAGAAAACTAGCTTCCGTTGACGGTAAACAAAAATATCTTGTTCATGGTTATAGGCCACATAACCCAACTGAAATCTAGATATTTGCACATGCTAATTGCCAAACGAAACATAGGGAGTATGATTTTTTTGAATAGTGTTTACCGTATTACTACCAGGGTGACAGGGACCGTCGACCATCGAGGCGACCGTCGACTTGATTTCATCATGGTAGACCACGGTACAACCCGGCAAGACGACCGGGCTCTATACCGGGTCCTACCGTACCGGGGCTACCGGGTTCTGCCGGGTCATTGGTGTGACCTATAGGCTTAACACGTCTCGACAGAACACTGTTAATTAAAACATCTTCGACTTTCGCCAGTCGTGGCCGACAAAGCCGCTTGGCCCAGTAAGTGTCGTTACATGATGACCCATTGGAGAGTATATTTCCGCTTGGTAGCTCTCAAAGACCTCGCTTGACATTGATTGTCATGATTGAACGTAATTGTCGCTTGACTTTGGCCGAGATGCAAACCAATGTTGTACGGTTTAGTTCATTAATTGTATGAATTCGTGTGATTTTTAATTTACAGAGAAAGCAGCCACATGCACTTACTACAAGATGTTCTGAAAGCTCCGAGGGCATCTAAGACAGTACTCAAATATGAGATATGTTTTGCCACCTGGCAACATTGGTGTATGGAAAACAAGGTCTTGGCTCTTCTAGCAAAATCAGAATATGTAGCAAGTTTTTTTATAGAATTATTTAGAAAACGCACTATTTTCGAGAAAATCCATGCAATATACACAATTCTTACGTTTAATTTTTGAAGGTTTAGAGCGTCTGTCCGCCAAGCCTAAATGCAAGAAAAAACCTGTTACTCCAGACCTTTAGGAAAAATTGTTGACAAGTTCGGATTGACAAACCATTTAATGCACATTCGACTCTGTGCAATGTGCCTAATTTATTTTGCAATTTGTTTAGGTAATGACAAACTTCTTCACATCAGAGAGTGACGTAGACATTCATTCGTACCCCCCCCCCCCCCCCCCCCCCTCCCCCAATCTACAGCAGTGTGGATTGGGTCGACGAATGAATGCCTTGTATAGAGCCATCTACCTAGTATGCATAATTTCCCTAGACCGGCAGATTCTACCGCTATAGATTTTACACAATAGACGCGTTTACTCGTTGACGCTTGGTTGACGCTTGGCTGGCTGCATACTTAAGTATCTTATCTCATTTCTTAATAATGGCGCACGTAACCTAAATGCAGCATATGCTGCAAAATAATTGATAAGCCTGATCGGTACTATTTCTGTGGAAAGTGTAAAAAATGCTTTCCTCGTTATATTACCATTTAAGAGTGGGTCAATGTAAATATTTCATAAAGTGTTTTAATTATGAATGACTTGGTAACCAAGTAAACAAAATAGAACTAAACAAATTTTTGTTTGCTTATTTAGACAAAATCACCCAGCCAAAATACAAAATTATATCGCAACATTGTAGGGATCACTAAATGATGATACGACTTTGTATCTTATACTACACAATAAACCACAATGGAAACTGACTAAATTTGCATAATTGTTTTCGTTTTGAATGGTTTAAAAAAAAAATTATGGTATAATACAAGTCATGTAGTTCAAATAAAAAAAAATATACAATTGCGAACAGGCCCTATGTTCTGTTCTTCGAACAGACATGGTTTTAAGGGGGCGCTATAACGTAACACTTTAGATACACCTGCAAGCAATAAAGCTGTGTTTTTAAGGGGTGACAAGCCGGGGCTGTTGGGTTCTGTAGAAATAATGCTATAGTTGAGTTCAGAATAAATAATGTTTTAGTTCACAACAAGTATTGCTTTCTCTTTTTATATGCCACTAATAAAATGTTAACAGAAAATGGTATGTAAGAAATGCTGTGGAGGGGTTTGTCTAGATGAGTGACATTTAAAACATTTCATTTTTTTCTCACGTAAGGGCAATGATAATTCTTTGTAATGATATAGTTGATTTGGTGATATAATTTTGCATTTTGGTTGGGTGATTTTTTTTTAAATAAGGCAGCTAAAAAAAAAAAAAAGTTTTGGCGGGGCCAAAACTGGCAAATAAATTCCCAAAACACAAAATGGCATGTTACCATGGCAACGTGCCACAGAAAAAGAAAAACAAATTATATTTTGGTTACATGCTTACCAAGTCCTTTCATATAAAAACAAATATTTACGTGGACCCACTCTCAATCATTTTAAATCTCAAGACTTGGATCTAGTAATTCTTGAATTTAAAACTAATACTAAAATCGACGCTGACAGACTTAAAAACCTGAAATTGTACCCATTCATTTGTAATAAGAAACTTGCTGAAAGTAATGATATTGATTTAGACATGAACATGCTACAAAATATACCACCTCAGATTACCTCTTGTTGGACCAGTTTGTTGAACAATATAAATCGAATAATTGTCGAAATACTTTTTCATGTTTTCACCAGAATGTTCGAAGTCTCGCTAAAAATGTTGACCAAATAAATGATTTAATAAATAATCTCAACTTCAAAAAACAAAGGTCGAGTCACCAGTCCGAATCACGAGTCACCTTTAACTAGTGAAGTACCGCGAAAAGCTAACGGTGTAAACAGTTTAATTTGTACAGCTTTCCTCTACTTTAATGAACTAGATCATGTACATGTAAACAAATAAACCATTGCAGTTAAGCAATTTTACAAATGTTCAAGAATTACAATTTTCGGCAGGAAAGCAAACTCTTGTTTTCTTGATTTAAAAAAAAATATACAATTGTATTTGATTATACCCGTCAACAGTCGGCACAGTTGCAAACAGTTGCACACCTTTGATAATATATGCAACCTGGATATTAAATAGACAATTTAATTTACAAAATCTCCATAAAACTTGATATAATAACTATTGTACAAAACGACAACTATTATCAAAACGACAATCCTTATAAAAACGACAACCGTTATCAAAACAACAGCCGTAATGTATAATTCAATGTTGGCTAAGCAACCCTGAAGAAAGACGCAACACTAAATGCTCCGGTCTCCAGAACCCAGGATCCGACCAAAGCGGCCCCACACTGCTCTTGCTTCCAAGAAGACGTCAAAGCTTGTCCTAAAACTATATTATGCTTCCGTCACACCAAACTAGTTCTCAAAACGTCCTGCCCCGTCCTAAAAAAAATCGAAAACGGGCTGTGCTTGGGGTAAAACGTGTAACTTTGTCCAAATAATGTCATAAATACGATGATACTCCGTTCAGAAACAGTCCTTAATATGTCCATCTCGTCTTTAACCCGTCCGCAGTCTGTTGGTATCCAGTTCAGATCGGGTAAAATTGCCCGTTCACCTCGTGTGGACAACGTTTCCAAGCAGTCTAAGCACGTCCGTAGTCAGTTTAAACCCGTTCTGAACTTGTCCTCATTTCGACCCTAGTGCGTTCTGAACGTAATTGCAATAGCGTCCTGGCCCGACGGCTATAAATACCCAGCGCGTTGTTGCCAGTCCTCATTCGCGTTCGCCGCTTCAACCTGTGCAGATCGACACTTCGAATATTTCCGACATCTACAATTACGAGCATCATGCCTCCAAAACGGAGTGGGTACAGGAAGACGGGCTGTGGGAAAGCAGCCAGTACTACTACCCGAAGATCCCAAAGCCCCGTCCCTAGTAGTAGGATTGAAGTACGGCAATTCCGTTTGTAGTACGTCCATCTCGTTTTAAGTATGTTGTCACTCCGTCTAATTGCAGAACGGGATGGCCGCCCGAAAATGTTGAGTAGGCTCAAAGTTCTGGAGCACCCTTCCCGTCTGCGCCCGTCCATGAAGTTTGTAAAAAGACCGTCAACAGTTGTTACTACGTCCACTCCGTTCGCACACAGTTTGAGCACGTACGGCAACATTTTCAAGAACGTAGTGAGAACTAGTAATGTGTGATGGGGGCATTAATAATATTTGTATGGCCAACCATGGGCCAACTAACGTTCGCAAAAACGAAAGTGTTGGCATTGGCACAGGCAAAGGCAAAAGCATGTGCTGCATTGCTGGCTCGGCTAAAGAGTCACTCTCTGTAGGACCACGCGTCCAACAAGCAAACTATGCTGGAATGCAAGGAATATATCAAAATAGTAGCCCAAGCATTGCCATTGTATAATCAGCTGAGTATGTACTATGCGCACAGCAAATGCCAAATGATGATTCGACTATAGGGCGCCGCCAGCGAGTCGGTTATACAAGAAAAATTCATACGGTCTTGCTGGTTACATCTGTACCACATCATCTCCTCACCTTTTCTAGTGCTCTTCAACTCACCGGAATGCTTCAGACTTCACACCTTTTCCTCGACGTCTCCGATCGGCCTAAAACACCCGGCCGAGTACTTTTGGACGTATCTCGTCTAAATTGTCACCGCTTACCTGAACGACCTAGAATCTTCATCTTATTATACCCACTGGCATAAAATTGGTTTCCTCCCTCCTTCTCACAAGTCCATTTACCAACCACCGACTTCCAAGAAGGAGCGAGATGTCCAGTTCAAACCTTTCCACAATATTCTTCCGCCGCTTACTGTCCTTCATCACCTGAATCCTGCCATCTCATCTTATTGCGGTTGTTGCAGCGGGAAAGGCACAATGTACATGTACCATTTGTTCATAACGTGTCCAACCCCTTCAACCCGCCCTCAACCTCCCTCATCGTCTCCTCTTTCTTCTTCCTGACGTCAAGCTGGACTTCGACTTCTACTGAGGCGTGATTCCGCACGCTCGGGTCGAAGTAGGACGGCCCTGTGCCTGGCAAACTACCTCATTATTATCCTCAATAATGTTATTTTCTGCCGAACAACCAATTTCACTTCTCCCCTCATCATCTGGACCCACCGGGTAAAAGCTAAAATCATCCTGGATTATCATTACTATAATTTCAATGACACCCTAAATACCTTACTAAATGGTCTATAAAACGATACACTTTTTTTTCTTGAACAAACTAAATTGACGTGGTTGATCTAATATTTTTTTCTTCATTAATTTTTTTTTTTTTATCGTTTAACCCTAATCTTACCCTTTCTGGGATGACGGTGTGCGGGTAGGACTCGCCGAATGCCAAAAACGAGCCGCGATGACCTTTGTCATCACCCGCACCCGTCACCCACCCCGGCATAGGCGACTGGTAGTGAGCACTCGTTGCCAACATCATGACGTCAAGAATCCTATGCCCCCTTACCTCCTTCCTATCCCCACCCTTTATCCCCTGATACGGTTATTAATGTTATTTTGTTCTTGTAATTTCCATTATAACAAATGTATTTGTTTTTCTCTTTGTGTGTTACAATGATTTGTATTTTGTAATCGTAAACTGTCACTGATGCTAGCCGGTTTGGTAGTGTCGTATACAGCTAATAGGCTAGTCAAGGCGGCGCTAGTACTTGTTTTTTGGTTTCTTTTTGTTCAAATAATGATCTTGTATTATGTATATAGATGTATTTCTTTGATTTTGTATCCATTTACTTGAGGGGGGAGGGGTGTAGTGATTTATCAATTTTACAGCCAAAGGGACCATCCTAAACCCCCCCCCCCCCCCCCCCCTTAAAAAAAGTGTCTATTTTCCCCTATTTTAGGGTATGAGGAATTCAATGAAAATATTTTCTTACCAAAATTGTGTTATAGTTTATTTTTTCATTTTATTATCAGTTTCCCTTTTCTTACATTCCCACTGTGCACTCCTTTAGAGTGCACCTCTTCAGAGTGCACCTTTTCTGGTATACAAAATGATGAAATAAGCTTCAAATTTGAGGGTTTTGAGTGATCTTCCTGAATTTCAAGCGTGTTTGCCACTGTGGTCTACATAATTATAGCAGTTAATATTTAGCAGGCTGACCCCTCTTACAAATGTGTTCCAAATCAATGTCCACAACAAGACACCTTAGCATTGATGAGCACTCGTGCACAATTTTGAAACTGAGGCGGGATATCTACAGCTTTTATTATTTTTTAGTATCTTTTTTTCCAATACGAGTATACATACATCGAACCCTTTAATATGATTCCCAAAGGGGTACAATATGAAATACAAGCACTTCTAAATCGAATTAAACGCCAACTAAAAATAATGCCAACTTTTTGCCATCGATGTGAATCTGAGAGACCGTTGAAATTAATGTTGAGCATGTGGCAACTAACGTTAGATTCTGGCATTTTGAAATAAAAGCTGGGTTATAATTCCATATAATTTACACAGTGGAATATTTACCTCAACCAATTGAATAAAGTCACAGCAGGTTTACGGTTATACCCGTTTATGAGACGATTCCATACCTAAATAACATCCAATACGCGAGCTGCTCAAAGTTTTTGTGCAATAAATAATAAATATTAGGGAAAAAAATTACATACAAATTAGATGCCCGTTCGAAATAAAAAGAACAGGGGTATAAGAAGCAATGTCGACGTAAATGCCATGAATGAATGATTTATCTACCTGTCACATTTTAAAGGGGAAGTTGCGCTACCTACATTTTGTGTAAAGACAATGATGGTATTAGGTTTATGTGTGGCACTATTTTCAGTCGACTTCCTTTTGAATATATGATATTGCAACTTTCCGCGCACTAAAATGTACAGGTTTTGTTTAGTCTCACAATGTATAATATAAAATGTAAAACAGATACCATTCTGCAATACAATGTGATTTACTAATCGAGCTCTGAATAATCAAAAAGTGCATGCGTTTAAACAAAAAAACATTTATAGAAAGGGTTAATATTAACAATATCTTTAAAAGCATTTTCTGTTGACAGAAAATTCCCACCCAGTTTAGCATCCAAGAAAATAAACAAGAACATTTACATATATTTATATAGATTAACATAGCATGGGGAATAATATACATGCAGATATAACATTTTTGGCCCACACGCATAACAACGACAACAACAACAACAATGCTTCATGTCATAAAGCATTACAATATAGTTTTCCGTTACATCATAAATAGATGCACAAAAAATATAATATACTTAAAACGGTAAAAATACGAGGAAGACAATATTGGGTCCACTTTAGGACATGGTTAACGTGCAGGTAATTACTGCACATTCAGCTAGCAACCGAAGGGGATTCAACAACCGCACAAACTACACGGGCAAAAGCGCTAGAGACTGTAGATTTTCATACTGGCGGCTGGTCAAGCATCGCCAAGATTTCCAAACAAGTTTACGATGATCAACCTGTACAGTTTTAGACTCTTCTCGTGTCTCCGGCATTTCATCGGTTGATGTCTGTGCATCAAGTGCAGCATATAATCGCACATTCTGTCCACAAAGGTTTTTTTAAGCCAAATACTGCTGGTGAGGATAATCACAGCCACAAAAAAGCGCATGCGCCGATTTATACACAACACTTTAAACAATATCTATTATAAGTTCGTAATACTTTTTAAAAGTTAATAATTATATGCGTACTGTTTCACATATCCAAAGTGCAGTGGTGGTTTTCTCTGCTAGTCCCGTTTGAGCAACATAGTTCATAATTGCAAAAGTTCCATAACACGGTCGAATATCCTATGACAGTATGCATAGAATATACAGAGATGCCACAACAACGTTTATGGCTAAGGATAGGGCTAACTCTGAATAATATATATTACGATATGATATCGTGTGATGAAGCTGAAACGGTTATAGTCTTCACTTCTGTCGTTGATACGGATGATACAATTGAGAACTTAAACTTGTTGTAGACGTATATAATATAATCCATAAGGTCGTTCTATTTACAGCTGCCAAGGCGGTGGTTCTCTTCACGCTATCCGTTGTACCTGGTCGCTACGGGGCCTTATGCTGTCGTAGGTGTTATTCCTTTGAAAACAAGAACGCAAAGAGAAACACCAAAACGGTTAGTTTGTACCAAAAGAGACAAGCGAATGTGTTTGACTTGTGGTTTGAAGTTGGAGTTCATCTTTGGTTGACTTGTGATTAATTGCGAATGCCTCGTGAATGTCTGTGATTCACTCGTAATTGTTGTGAATATTATACTTAAAATCGCAGAATCTCAGAAAGTTGACTGCACATCGCCGCTAGGCATCATCATTTAGTTTGACTTCACGCCGGTTGACTTGTGACCAGAGTTGTAATCAGGTCAGTCAAAAGTCACCACAAGTCATCATAAGTCATTCACAAATTATCACAACTCAATCACAAATCATCACAAGTATACCCCAAATCATCACAAGTCAATCTCGTAAGTCAATCTCGTCAGTCACAAATCAATCACAAGTCAATCACAAGTCAATCACAAGTCAACCACAAGTCAACCACAAGTCAACCACAAGTCAATCACAAGCCAATCACAAGCCAATCACAAGTCAATCACAAGTCAATCACAAGTCAATCACAAGTCAATCGCAAGTCAATCGCAAGTCAACCTGTCCCTTGGCAACTCACAATCTATGAAATGTGACAAATGCAATGCTTTGTCATTGTTCACCTGTCGTTGACCTGATTTGTGAATGACTTTAAATGTACTTGTAAATGACTCGATTGTAACTCTGCTTGCGACCACATTTGAATGTCTTGTTACTTGCTTGTGATTAAACTGCATCTGTCTTGTCAATGACTACTCTCTAAATGTAAAGAATTTTAAAAAATGTACGCTCAAAAAGAGTGGGTTTCTAATATAAAACAACTCCAGAAAAAGTACATCTTCACTCTTTCGAAGAGCCATATGGAGAACTGTAAACAAAAAACTAAAAACAAAAACTGTCCTTTATATTGCTTCTAGAAAGAGTGACAATTATACTCTTTTGGAGACTCACTGTTTTCCATTTTCACTTTTTTTACATTTAGAGAGTACGGACGGGCGTGTGCAATGACTTTTGAATGACTTGTGTCTAGTGACGATTGTGAATAACTGATCTGTAATAAGCTTCTGGTTGTCTTGTGATTGTCTGTGTGGCTAAACTGCCAATTCTGCCGGTCTCGGGTTTGTAAGTCGAAAAGTTGAGAACTGACCTCGTCCAGACATTTGTATTGGAGATCGGAAAAGAAGACCATCTCTTGGGAGAAGCAGAAAAGGCCGAGACGTCCGCCTTGTAACGTGAAGTCGTAGAGGGCGCCAGAGTCTGCTAGCACCTTGCTGCCCTCGTACATGGTAACTCTGTCCCCGAGAAGGGGTAACACAACAATTACATCGTATAATTAATATAATATTCGGAGAGAAAAAGTTGGTTTTGGGGGTTTTATAAAAATAAAACAAGACGAGATAACCTGATCTCTTCAAAGTGTCACATTATGAATAGGGTTGGAATGGGCATTAACTCAGTCAACCGCAAGGCTTTAATAACGCCTCTACCAATATTAAGCATAGAAATGCAATAGGCCAGGTTGGGTTTGAACCCACAACCTGCAGAACTACCTGTATACCACGAATCCAGTGCTCCGGACCACTATGCAATGACACTTACACTGTCACACTGAACAACCCTTTACTTATTTCGATTTTTGCCTTTGTATTGAATCATGAAAAATCAGTTCATAACAAATGCCTGATTTTCTTTTTCGAGGTAAGGTATAATAAGATAAAGATTTACTGTAGAATCATGTGTCGAATCTCATCAGTGAGTTTGTGGGGTTCCTATACAACAACCAGGGGCCGATTTCACAAAGCGTTCGGACGCGTCTTATCTCGAGTTATAGGAAGAGTAACTCGTCCTAACTTAGGATGCGTCCTAAGAACGATTTTACAAAAATTAAGAAGAGTTAAGCGTGTCTTAACTTCCATGACAACGGTGTCAAACCCATCTTAACTTAAGATGAGTGTATGGGTCATCTTAGCTATCGAATTTTACGCTCATATTTGTCGTCCGGCGCTCTCAAATAATAATGGCGCTTATACTTTTGGCAGACCACGAAGCAAAACAGGCGGGCGTTAAGAAGAGACTCTTTGGATAATCTGACCGACGAAAAAGTAATCCGAAGATACCGGTTTACACGGCTTGGGGTAACTCAATTGTTTTGAATGTGTTGTCGGTGCTGTGTGATGTGTTGTCGGTAAATAGTATGACCTCCAAAAGGTTGTGCAGCGTCAACTCTAAAATCAGCCATCTTTAATTTGCTTTGTGGACAGATCCCGACTGCAGTTTTTTTAGCGCATTACAATAAATATAAAATAGACGTCAAACTCGCCAATTCAGCCTCGTTCAACAAATAGCTTACGGTTTTATTATATTTACGATACGTCCTGCTTAAGACGCGTTTTGTGAAATCGATTTTAGGACGCATCTTATGTAAGATCGATCTTACAGCTGGGACTCTTCCTAAATCTTAAGATCGATCATAAGTAAAAAAGAGTTTTGTGAAATCGGCCCCTGACTCAACGTTTCGGACAGTATATTCTGCCCGTCGCCAGGAAACTGATTTGCCACATGGTTTTTATCTTCGTTGTGCAAACCTGCAAATCTTATCTGAAGTAACAGGTACAATTTAGGCAGGCTCTTCAACCTAACAACTTTCCAAGTTGTTCACCCACCTTATGTAGCCGGTCTTCGGTCTGTGCGTCAGAATCCATCTGTACGCTGTGAAATCTTTCCAGCCAATTTTATTAGCGTCGCTCCAAATCAACTTGACCTGAACAATAGGGGAAATTAAAGGTCAAGGGAAGTTAGAAATAACCACATGATAGACTTTGTTTCCATTTAGATTAAAAATAAAATGCCCTCTCGAAATACCACAAGCACATAAGAAAAAAAGGGTGATTTTCATGTTAATCCGCTCTTCTTCTTTTTTCCTCGGTACGGCCTGGCACCTGTTACCCATCGTGCCTTATGGGAAGCCGTCGGCCGATTAAAAAAAGGAAATCAAATTGAAAGTGTTGGCTGGTTAGGTCTGGTCTGTGTATAAGCCGTTTCGGATGTATAAAGTGCACAACCAAATGACTTTTGAGGGCCGTGTGCGTTGGCTGATTACGTCGCATGGCCTCAACCTTGGGAGGACAATATATCTCTAGGCCTTATCGCTATGCACTCATGTATACGGAGAATGGGCGCGGTCGTGTCCGCACTGGTTCAAGAGTTCATCTTTAGGTAATACATCTATTCAACTTAACTGGATAATTAGCTAATCCAGGCAAACAGATGTTTCTGTAATCAACCACCGCTTAATTGGACACTTGGCCGCAGCTCCAACTCTTGTGCGGCTCACGGTTGATCACTTCGGATGGCCGAGTCATACGATACTAAGAAAGGGCCCAGCCAGATTTTGCTCGAGGGGGGTGGGGTTAGCTGTCCAGAGTGGATTTGGCAGGCATGTTGTTAATTTCCTCCCTATTTGGGGCTGATTAGAGGGAGGGGACAGGGAAGCTTAGAGAAGAGAGAGCGAAGGTAAATCCCTATCATTTCCTCCTCCCCTTGGATCCGCCAAGATACTCGTATAGTATGGTTAAGTTGCAATTTCTCACACAACGGATGATTTAGCAATCTTTTTGAAAAGGTACAGAATCACGGCGTTTAGGTAGGTAGAACAAAACATATAGCCAATATGCCCCCCCCCCCCCCCCCCCCCCCCCCGTTAGGTTAGCACCCCTCCCCAAATGCTGATGTGATAATTCCAAAGAGTGAAACTAGAGAATAGACGTTTTAGAGTGGAAATCCTCTGAATTTAGATTGAAACACACTTAAAAAAAGACAATTTCAGTGGAATTTGATTAGATTTTAATCTTTTCGAGTTATTTAATTTCACTCTAAAACGTCTGGTCCCTAGTTTCAGACTGTGGCAGTAAATGTTCACTAGAAGGAGTGAATTTTCACTCTTTGGAAATAAGAAAGTAGGTGTTATCCATCAAAATAATGCGTAAGGAAAGCATTCAAATTCGTTTTTGAATGTACCTATTCAAGCGATTTGGGTCATGTGCCATTTCTGTGGTTCTTATTTTTTTTTCGGGTGTTCAGTTTCGTTTAGAGACATTCACATTCGTTTCACATTCAAATTTGTTTGCAAATTTAAATGCTGTATGAGGGCATGGACTGTTAACTTGGATGGTTATTGTGTTGAAATCGTATATTTCAGTAATGTAAACAAAATCAAATGATGATTTGAATCAGAATTCAAATTCGGGCAAAACCGGTGATTAAATTGGACGCTTATTTGCCGAAATTGACCGAGTTGTCTGTTGTCGTTTTATTACCGAGAAAATAATGATAAGCAACACAAGTTTAGACCAAACACGAACAAGACCTTGCCACATTCGTGCATGAATTGAAATAAAACTGAAAGATTGTGAAATGTATTATTGGCTACAAACGTAAAACAAATCCATGCTCATTTCCTATATTTCCCTTATATAGAGAACTCGGAAATTAGATTATGTTATCTATAAACCTTTCTTCCGCTGTTTGGGCCATTGCATTTTTGCCAACTACGGATTGGCAAACTAAGGAAGGCCCAACGCTGCAAAAAATGAAGAATAATCACAAAACTATGTTTTATGGTTGAAAGTGAAAACCAATCAACAAACGCCAGAAACATACCTATATCTTTCTCTATTGTGATGAGGGTTTTCAGACTATTTTTATAAAAAAAATATATGTTGCTAATACGGGTTCGATTTATGCACTTGTGGCAGGCCATACCAAAAGGCGATCAATGGTTGCAAATAATAACAAGGCAAGTACTTAAAGAAAGTAACCAAAATGACAACCCTAACCCCAGCCACATTAATGGGGCTACGGCTTACCCTAACCCTAACACTTTTAACCAAAGCCGCACAGCGATGTCGTTTTGATGTCCTAAATGTCTACAAAATGGCAATGCGCCAACGCAAGATATAGACGAATTTTATATGGCTGCCATACCTGTTCGTTGGTGTCTCCAGTATGCCACAGTGCATTTCTTAAATATTCGCCCGGCCCTGTCGTGGAGTTAATCAACTGAAACAGAAATAAGCTCAGTCAAATAAGGCAATCAAACACCAATCGCAGACCAATATAGTGGGACAGATAAGGGAACTATTTGGGGAAATTGTGCCTTTGGAGATACAGGCATTCAATTTAGTACACAGTCAGAGTATGTCGTGAACAAGATACTTGGCTATAGGGCTATTATGTCTTTTAAATAAACCAAAAAAATGTACAATAAGCAATTTTCAAAAATAATGGCTGATATTGCTAGTTATTCAACCTATTTCTTCAAAGGACAATTCTGAGATGGCCTTATAATCAAATATCTTTCCCGTGGCATACTCTGATTGTGTGCCATATTTAATAAGTGTATATTCAAACTGGCAAAAGGCTATTCCATTATTCGAATATATTCGGGACAGCCCTATAGCCTTCAGTAGAAATCTACAGTGTACTTGGTCACCAACGGGTGATATAATAATGAGGACATCGACTGTTTTGAGTGTGAGCTGACCTTACAACTGTTTATTAACATAACCTGAGTGTGAATTTATTCAAACATGTAACTCCTAAACAGGTGACGGGCAGGTGACAAAGATAAAACACACGTTCGCCCGACCGTGTCCAGATTGTGTGCCATTATACAGCAATCACACTTTTCAGAACTTTTCCTTTGGCCTAATATCTGCGAAGTCTACCCCTCCTTCTAAAGACCCCTTGGGCAAGACTGCAAGGGAAGGAAGTCACTAAATTCCCGTGCGCATTTCAAACTTCCCTTTGGCGCAGCCCCACCTGTTTCCCATTGCAAGATATGTCTGTCACTCAGTGCAGTTTGTTTTACTGGACCGGGGATCGCTTATCAAATATCGGTTTTGTTTTTCCTTTGCTTTCTCGTCGGAAATAATCCATTTACGCCTAGCCAACCTGCCCTCTTGGGGCCAAATCATACTCATAAATAGTTTTTTCAATAATATAATGTGTTTGTGTGTGTATGTGAATGTACTGCATAACTCCTGAGGACAGAAGCACAATAGGCAAACAATAGATCCTTTCAGTTCTCGGGAGTTCGTCTTTTGTTGAATTTTGTCCACGGACGTTAAAGTGTACGCGAAGTCTACGGGGTTAGGTTATAGTACAGAAACGAAGGGAAACACGACTTTATGACTTATAGTACAAGAACGAAGGGAAATACGACTGACTGACTGGGTGTGTGTTTGTGGGAAATGTCTGGCAACGGTGTGATGAATAAGCATAAGTTATTATCTAAATTTAAATTTTAATTCCCAGTATTACTAGCTCTAGGCCTAAACATGTATCAATCAATGTCATGTTCTTACCAAACATTCTTGTCCGTGTAATTGAAATTGTTCTTTGTAAATGTTATTAGTGGGGTCTCCACTTGACAAGCTTATAATTTTCGTAAAAGCGTGGAATACAAACACATGAACTTGTTTTCATTTTTGATGATACAAACATTCATCTGAAAATGTATTACTTGGTTTAATTCCCAAGCCAAAATGATTCAGTTTTATAGGTTTTCAGATTTCAGTTTTTAGAATTCCAACTATAACCATATTGAGGTATTTTTTAATATTTTACAAAATTCAAATTATCATAATAAGTTTTTTCTTTTGGTAATTTCAACTGATAACACACCTTGAGCTGGAGGCCAGCCGTGGCCTCTGACATGGTCGGCATTGGTTCCCAATACTTCTGCGTGACCTGTTTCCACATGACGGAGTAGAATCGGTGGTTGGACTGGTACCCAAACACAAAGCCGGCGTAGTCGTCGTCTCGTTCCGTGTTGACGTAGAAAGTGCCGCTGAACTCGACCGCGTTAAATTCGTCATAGCCTGGCGACAAAGATGGCGAAATACGGAAGTTTAAAACGATTACAGTGACAACTTACAAGAAAATGCCAGACAAGAGTACAAGATAAATTAGATTGAGAATTTGGTTTTTTTCAAACGGGATGCCAAACAATTGTGATTTTATTCACTTGGCTGTTGAAAATTTTGCTAAAGATCTCCCAGAGCTGTTTTAAAAAACATGGCCTATGTTTGTGATATATGTTATCTTAGAAGAGGTACACCGAATAAATATTGTTTTTAGCGTAAGATGAATTGAAAATATTTGGTCCAAATACTTTATGTGAATCCTTAAAAGACGGGTTCATGCAAACGCCAAGCGAAACTTTCGTGACTAAACATTCGCTGCGAAATTTGCTAGTTGAAAATACTGTATTTAACTTTTGCGAATTCGCAGTTTGATCGGCAGTACCGGCACAAAATCTGGCCTTAAAATCATTCAAATTCAACTAGATACCACTTAATGTAATGTAATGTAAAAGAGTGAAAAGCTCACTCTCAAAAAGATTAGTTTTAGCTCGAAACTTCATTTCACTCTTTTTGGAGTGTTTTTATAAGACCCACTTTTGTAACTGTTTTACAAAGCAAAAAAACACAAAAACAATGATTTGTTTAATAGCAGCCCCCAAAATAAATCTTAAAAAAATGAAAACGGAGCCCTTTACCTATGGCTAAGCCAGGGTCACTGTTGATCGTCTGTACCAACTCCTGGCCTCGGTTGCGGACGATCCAGTGAGGGTCGATTTGGGCCGAGCCTTCTGGGTCGAGCTTGATCAGCTGGAAGTGGGACAAGTCTGTCCTCTGTATGTTGAAGTTGTCCGGACACGCGTCCTGCAGATCAGTCACGCCGTCGCCGTCGTTGTCATACTCGCATGCGTCACCGCGACCGTTTTCTGTATGGACAAGCAGGTTTGGGTGACACAAATTTGATCATTTTAAAACTATGTAAAAGTTGTCAAATTAAGACGCACGTTATTTTAGCTCAAGTCAAGTCACAAACAAAAAGTCACCAGCTATTTCAAGGTAGTAATCAATGGAGATATACGAAATGAAAGCTTACATTCCCCTAACCAATTGCTAAACGAACATGGGGCGCCATATCTTTTTCTGTTGCAGCTCCTCAACTTTGGAATTCATTGCCACTTGAACTCAGATCATGCCATTGTACAACTAGGTTCAAATCGCTTCTTAAGACTTACTTGATGTCACAAATTTTCAAGGATTAATTTACTTACTTACTTACTTTACTTGTTGTTGTCTACAGCGCCTTGAGCACCCTGCAGGGTGGATATGTGCGCTTTACAAATCTCATTATTATTATTATTATTATTATTATACCCTAATACCCTCAAACGGATCTATGTCGACTAGCGCGATGTGCTGAACTCTTCAATTGCACATTTGAGTTGTTGGCTTCTCGAAAAGAATTTATGTTGTTATGCTCAGGATACCCAACATTTATAAAAAGGATGCTTACATTTTGAAAATTAGATAACAACTGTTTAGGAATGAGAAAACGGTTTTTCTGTCGTGGGTAATAGGTTTGGTACGCAGAAACTCGGTTGATGTCCGGATATGAAATGTTTTCCTGCTTCTCTTTATAACAAACTTTACTTTATATTCTGATCCAATATTTTCGCCGTTTGTCCACCAAAGGTTCATACATCGTAGTTGTGTGTTTGTTACCTTTAACCAAAATGACGTTTGCAAAGAAAACTTGTGTTACTTAAACAAACAAACAAATGTTAAATGGGGCAAGCCATTTTTAGAGCGCCCGAAGAAGTTCTTTTCGTGAAGAAATTAAAGTTGTATTGGAGTCCCAGTCCCTACAAGTCCACTCACAAGCATTCCTTTGTCATTGTTTATCCAGTTACTTGTGATTGGCTTAATTATGAAAAGACTTGTGACTGGACATTTGAAAGGACTTGCAAGGACTCGAATACAACTCTGGTAGAAATACGCACCATTCGTGTCGTTCTGACTGGGGTTGAAAATCAGACGACAATTGTCATCAACGTCGTCGATGGCATCGTTGTCATCGTCAATGTCGCAAACGTCTCCTGCACAGTGGATATGAAGAAAATGTCATTCACAATCAGTGTTTTAAAGTAAACCACCATCGTAAAAACAAAACTGAATGCAACAAAAGAAACATACAAAAGACAGACATAGACAAACTTATCACCGTGAGAAATCCGAAATATGGTCTAAAATTATCAACCATGATAATAATTGACAATTTTTACCAAGCAGCTTAAATTATACACCAAAATGCACCATCAGTCCGCATACAGAGTGGTTAAAAAAGGTTCACCCAAGTTAAAAGGTGATTGTTCACCCACGTCCTACAATTCCAGAGAATTCATGTTTACCTTGTGTTGGTGCGTAGGGTCTAGCTTAAGCCTATGTCACATTTGCTCTACGGCTAGGTTACAGCGGCCGTAACCCCCCAAAATCGAGAGATACCTGCGGCGGCCGCAGAAGATCCGCGGTGGCCTTAGGGTCGCCCTAGGGCGTATCCCTATCTTTTACAGGCCGTAGGGGTCGCCGTGGGATTATAGCGCGGAGTTATAACTGTTTTCATTTTTAGGTTGGCCGTAGCAATTAGACACGCCGTAGCCATGCCGTAGAGCGGTTCCACGGCGACCATACGTCGGGCGTACGGTGGCCGTGCGTTTGCCATGCGTCAGTCTGGCCGCACGGTCGCCGTATGGTCCCCCTGCGGCCGCCTTGCGGCTAGCTTGCGTCTGCTTGGTATTTGTCACAAACCTACTGCCGCCGCAGGGACGCCCTAAGGCGACCGTGCGCCATCACTTCAAAGCCCGTACGGCAGCCGCAGGTTTTCTGTCTCCACAAATTCAAAATACGATATGGCCCATTACTGATGGCATGTACAAAACTGGCTTTTAGACAGAAACTAAATGCAAGTAGCTTCCGTGGGAAAGGCAGTTGTGTTCATAAAATACGATGTGAAATAAGCCATATCATGAAATCCTCTTAAGCTAAACCTAGCATTTTCTCAGGATTATTTCTAAACACCCTACTCATCAACACTATAAACACAAATTCCCTGGAATTATAGGAGGTGGGTGAATAATCACCTTAATTTATTTTAACCACCCTGTATAGGCTCATCGTTATAGATAACAGTTTTGTTTGTTTCTTGAAAGGCTAACACTTGTTTTCAGCATTGTTACATAGAAATAAAAAATATAAAAGCACATATTTTGATTTGAAATCCAACCTACCGATTCCGTCCTGGTCATGGTCAGCCTGGTCACTATTGGGGATGTTCCAGCAGTTGTCCAAGTCATCTTGGTGCCCATCATTGTCAATGTCCCTGTTGGTGTCGCAAACGTCGCCTACATTGTCGTCGTCAATATCCATCTGCGATCAAGTGACATGCGTACATGTTTATACAAAACAGTTTTTTTTTGTATTATCAGATTTTTAATAAAACCAATTACGAATGTTTTACATGTACAACTACAAGCGAGGTCGCAATCTATTGTAAAATGAGCTCTTAATGTGAAAGAGTGGCTAACTCACTGTCGAAAAGAGTGAATCTTGTAAAACCACTCTAAAAAGAGTAAAATGGAGTTTTGCAGAGTGAAAGCAACTCCGAAAACAGTGAAAATCACTTTAAAAATATTAATTTTAAACTCTTTCGAGGAGTCATATTAGTCAGTAGGCTTAGTGAAAAGGCCTAGTACTAGTAGTAGGGTTGCCTAAACGGGGGAGGAGACTTGAACAAGTTCAAGGAAATCACCCAAAATAAAAGAGTATTATGCGCACAATAATTATGTCAAAGTCAACATATTTTCTTACCGATAATTGTTGGTATTTCCTTGAACTTGTTCAAGTCTCCTTCGTTTAGGCAACTCTTCATACATTTAATCCAACTTACGGACACCTCGTTTTCCCCGTTTTTGTTTGCTAGGCTAAATACCACAATACCACACTGATTACAAGCAGAATCAGTTTTAATATAGTAACTGTGCCAGTTAGCAACTTGGTGAATTTGAAGCTTATCAATGATGAGGTTTGGCAAGACTACTTGATGATATCTAGAGACAAGGTAAATGCGCGCAACTTTAGGATATAATAGTAGCCATTTTTTATAGTTACTTTGTTTTAAAAAAATTTAAAACATTTAAAAAACTTATAGGCCTATGCGTTCGAAAACGTTATTGAAGTAAGGATGTGTAATTAGAATCACCAAAATAAAAAAAAATTAAAATTAAAAAACCTACCCAAATATGAAAACAAATGTTACAAGGCAGGTATTTACAATTTATGCAAATTAGGCATATTTGTGTATAACACCGGAGGGTTTCTAGGCTAATATTAATATTAATTACTAGGCCTTAAGGGAGCCTCGTGCCAAATATGGTGTTTTTATCCGCCCAGTAACGGTATAGTCTTTAAATGTAACACTAAACCAACTGACTATAATTACAACTGACTATAAGGACAACTCGTCAAAATCTGACTCCTGTGAAAATCGGACCAGCTTTCCCTATTATTGGTTAAACACTCTCACGTGGCCGGTCACTCTCCTAATTATCACAATCCTCAATTAATTAAGCATGCGCAATACTACCGATGAGTCCGTATTTTATATAATCTGAAAGTTATTTAGATGATGTGTTAGTTAACAATAGTCTGTAGTATACGTACGTATAGGGACAAAAGGGGTCTGCTCTGCCTTAAATCATGCTGGGTATATATTTTGGACTGGCACTGCCAAATTACATGAAATGACAGAAAGTGGGACTTACTTGATCTGGGTTTCCGTAATCTGGGCAGTTATCGCAGACGTCTCCATACCCATCCTCATCGAAGTCCAACTGTCTGGCATTAGCCACAAACTGACAGTTGTCGTCTTGGTTCAATACACCTGGTAATTTGCCGGGTGGAAAAAAATGAGACATTCGTTAATGTGGAGTCTTCGATCTTGAGAAGTCTCGCGCTCTAGCACGCTATAGGCCTCTCACAAATGACGTCATTTCCTACAGATCAGCCACCTGCATCGGCATTTTGAGCGTCAACTTGTGGCAGCTGTGTCGTATTTTGAACGGTGCGCGGTTCGGTAAACATTTTCCTCACGACGCAACGCGTGCTTGATTGCGTAGAATACGCACCTGTAGTTCTATCTTTGAGAAAGTTATAGTTTCATCTATAAAAACAATTAAAGAAACAACATTCGAAGCTATTTTACTGCGCACGCTGTACGCGTTCTTAAAGACGACGTGCACGCGCATTTTGGCAACCATATTGGTCGAAGGAGCGTACTACATGAGCGCAACACCCGCGAGCTAATATACCGCAGAAAATGACTGCTGAAGGCCGCGTTCTAATAGATTTCTAAAATCACATCCAAAATGCTTCAAATTCACATCCTCAGTCCAAATTCACATCCTGGATTACGTCCTTAAGTTCAAATCCAAATACAAATCCACTGGATTCACACCCACTCAACCCAAGATGTGAATTTGGAGTGAGGATGTGAATTTGGAGTGAGGATGTGAATTTGGAGCATTTGAATGTGTTTTAAATAATATTTTTAGAAATCATATGCTGCTACTGGCCGCGTACGCTTTGAATGCAAAATCACATCATTTTCACTCATTAGTGTAACGGCTTTTAACTTTTCTGCTCGATGCTCAATAATTTGTTCAGCAACATACATAATGCTACGACGCTGGGCAACCTCGTAAAAATAAGCCCATGAACGGAGTTCCACCCCACCCCCTCCTGATACCTACCATCATCATCTATGTCGTTGTCACAGACGTCGCCGTCGCCGTCGCCATCTGTGTCCTCTTGTCGCGTGTTACTGATGTATGGACAGTTGTCGCATGGGTTTCCCACCCCGTCGTCGTCGATGTCGAACTGTTGCCAGTTAGAGATGAACTGGCAGTTGTCCTGTGAAAGCGAAAATGCTTCGAATGAATTGGAGATTTGCATAAATAGCACGCATTCATAAAGTCAGACAGGAATAAGAAAACTACACCTTATTCACGATGAAGCCATTTTGTTTGTGCTCCCTGAATCACATACATATTTATTTATATACACGCATAAATCAATGAACGCGTTTAAATTAGCCAACAAAGTCGTGCGCCTTATCGTGCTAATAAGTCGCGCTAAAAAGCCTCGCTTTCATTTGTTTAATGTGGCTTAAAACATTAGTGTATCATTATTCGCAATTTTTTAATTATCCAGAAGAGCAGACTGGTAATAATTTGTAATTAACTTTATTTCATTACTTTCATTTCTATTTGCAAGTTTCAAAAATGACGATTCTACTTTGCTTTTAATTTAAGATGGCCGACCCGTGAATAAGGTGTATATGCCTACGTTTAAGACGATCTGTTTCTGATGTTGGATGCACCCTTTGCAGATATCGAACATTTTTACTACTGAGTTATTTAGAAATATCTTACTTATTAGGCATTCAGCAAAATGATTGCGCTAAATATCCTGTAATTGTTTTTTTAAATCATGATCGCCGTCCACCCAAGAATAGCAAGAACAACTGCCACGCCGTTTTTCTTGTTTTTTTCGGCATCCGTGATTGTAAAACTTTCAACTAGTCAGCGGACGGTCCGGCCAAATTAGTCCCGTCGTTTCACGCCGAGGAGAAAACCCATTAGCCCCAGAAAATTTCCCAAATCCACCCATTCCTAAGCAATTACAAATAGTGTATTATACAGGTCATTTCGTTGAGCTTTATTGTGTGCTCCGCTTAAATTTATAGATTGGATTAATTCCCATCGCGCGAACACAGCTTTAAAAAAGGGTTATTGATTAACAAACAAACGTATGCAGACTACAGCGGACGAACTGTGGTACATCACTGAGCTGATTTCATGCAAATTCCGTCTATGTGGTTAGCGTTCTCTCTGTTTAATGCTGGTCACCACAAAACCGTGGGATTTACAGTTTTGTGACAATTGGTCAGTGGTCGTCTCATTTGGCCGACAAAACAGACTTTTCAATCATCTCAGGCTGACGACAGGAAATGCAACTAGTCAGTGATCAACTGCTGTCTCCGCTTGGATTATTATGACCGTTAATCAAACAACTGATCTTGGTATTCCAGAGACGCTGTCATCAATTTGAATGGGGAGAACAAATGTTGCCTTCCTTACTTTGGAATGAGTTGAAACAATATTATCCTTCATTCGTCTATTGGTAAACGGCTTTGAATTGACAAGACTGTTTGCGTGTTTTAAATAATAGGACCTGCACGCAAACACGGACGGAGTTAAATGCGAGAGGGCGGAGTTTGGCACTGAGATCTGCTGGTGGGCGATGTGACTTCTCGTTATCTTGATCTATTCTGACTGATCTAGATTCAGCACCGCATGACACAAAGCCCACGTAATTGACCTCGGAAACAACGGCTCCTTACAGACATCTCCCCAGACCGTAGAAATATTGTCATCAGCAGCCCTGCATCAACTTCGGATGCGATTAAAGCCCAACTGATGAAAACTCAAGGGCGTCTCTTTGATCTGAGAAAATTGCTAGACTGGATGCATTGTTCAGCTAAAACCCGCCCCGCACACACCGTCCAGTTAAACCGGAATACTGCCCGCACGCCTTTCCGTTTATCCGTTAAACTGGTAGAACCGAAACGTTGTGTGGCAGGCTTGATTTCCGCAAGTTAAGCATGTATAATATCATAATTCACTCTAACAACTGTGTTCAGAGAGTAAACACTTTTCTTTGTGTCAGTTTGTAAACATGTTTGGAAGCTAAACGCACGTGTCCGATTCCAAAACATTAACATCCAATGGCTATCCATACTCGTGCTAAATTAAGTTTACAAACTAATAGGAAGAAAGTGTTTAGAAAAGTGTTTACTTGCTAAACACAGTTTTTGCAGTGTAAACATAGACACTTTTAGATAGCAGATAACAATGAAATTGGGCCCTTAAAATAAATGTATGTAAAAGTGGATTTTTGCGACACACATAGAAAATCATCGTGAAGAATTGCAGACTGAAGCTGCAATGTCTATATTACACCTGTAAAAAACTGGAAAGAGATTACTGTCTTGTTTGTAACTCGGAATAGTTTAGTTTTCTTACCGCAACATCATCCACCAGATCGTCATCATCATCGTCGTCACAAGCATCACCTTTACCATCTCCGTCGTTATCCTCTTGCCCGCTGTTTGGCAAAGCTGCACAGTTATCCTTTCCGGGAGAAAGAAGAACAACAAATAAAACACTCTGGCGTTGAATTTGGTGAAATGTCAAACCCTATTTGGAAAAATTAGTCCATATTTGATTGATTGAGGCATTGGTGATATCCCAATCAGAGACTTCGGTTCCAATTCCTGCCGATGTTTTTAGTTCCTGTCGAGTCGAGACTCACCCGCGTGCAATGCGTGTAATCTCCTTGATCCTCACAGTCCAGTTGCTCGTCCGGCCAGCCGTCAAGATCGCTATCGTACCCGCAGTGCACTCCATCACCAGCAAAGCCCGTCTTACACTAGACACGAAAGGGACACAATCACAATTACGCACTGCCACAATTTGGACATGTGAAATATTATGACAGGTACAGTACAGAGATTTTTGACAAACCACGACCGGACTCTTACTGCACAATATAGGCCTACTGACAACTTTGTAGACCGCAAACATGGGGCGAGTTGGTAGAGCGCTGGAACGGTGTAGTAGGCCGGAGGTCCAAATTTATCTTCACTCAAATGTTTTTATTTTATTTAACACCACTTCGCGCCGAGAATAATTAGCCATTGACCGGGCCCAGGCGCGGGATTGTTGTCCGAACCTAGCACCGAGACCGGTTCAGGCCGGTATATGTTGGTAGCAAACCATGACATTTTCGGCTTCGCTTGCTGACGATCTGGTCGATCGATGACAGGTATTTCCTGTCTTGATCGTGACGTGTTTTATCCGTCATCTGTTTTAAATTCCGGAATTTTTTTTTTACGCGGCATCCGACGCGAACTGGTTAACCACCTTTTACTGTGTGATGTCATCCGAAAGTGATATATATATATTTGGGTCATACAGGTTCAAAGTATAACATTTTCCGTGACGGTCCTTGTTGTCTTGGTAAACAAACAATTGGCATTAACCATTTTTGTTTTACTTGTTGGTATAGCATGCTGTTCATGCTCAATACTTTGAATGACTGTATTCAGCAGTTCAATTATACAATCATAGATGTCAGGTGTAAAAGGGACCCCCAAAAAGAGGACCCCCCGCAAAATAAACAGAAAAACAGAAAAACTGATACGAAACATGCGCTGGAGAGCCTTCTTCTTCCTCCACCCAGAACTACAAGTGAGTAAGAAAGATAATTACGGATTCAGCTCCAGCAAAACACCTCCTGTCATAGAAGAAATGCGTGTTTTTGAAAATAGAATGACGGACTTAATCCAAAACATTGAGTTTGACAAGAACACCAACGACTTCCAATGCCAATTAAAGAATGACATCAAGCAGATCAATGAAGAACCAAAGCTGATAGTAAAAGCGGATAAAACCACGAACTTTTACAAAATGACACCGAACGACTACGACGAACTGGTTGATAAAAACATCTGCAAAACGTACAAAAAAAGCACAAACAGACAAGTTAACAAAATCAACGACGAAGCGAAAAAGATCGCAGGGGAGCTCCAACTGGATGACCGAATTGATGTGATTGCCCAGCGCGAACCATTTATCACGCTAAAGGACCACAAGCCAAATTTTACCAACGTTCCTACTTGCCGCCTAATCAACCCCTGCAAGTCGGAATTAGGCAGAGCTAGCAAACAGATCACGGAGAAGATCGTTACAAAGGTAGCGGAAGCAAGTAAAGTAAACTTGTGGCGAAACACTAATGCCGTACTTGAATGGTTCAACGACATCCCGAACAAGACTGAAGGTGTGTTTATATGCTTTGACATTGTTGAATTCTACCCGTCAATCACCGAGAAACTCTTAAATGACGCACTAGACTACGCATCACAATACGCAGAGATCGCCCCATTGGACAAGAAAACTATCCTTCATGCCAAGCAAACATTGCTCTTCAGACATAACGAACCATGGGTAAAGAAAAGCAGTAATCTATTTGACGTCACCATGGGATCGTATGACGGCGCAGAATGCTGTGAACTAGTCGTCGTCTACCTGCTGTCCCAACTTAAACCCCACTACGGCAATGCGATTGGCCTCTACAGGGACGACGGGTTGGCCATCTTCCACGAGCCACCGAACGTAGTAGAGCGCATCAAGAAGGAGATATGCGAAACATTCAAAAGAAACGGACTTCGCATAGCTATTGAAGCAAACAAAAAAATTGTCAACTATCTTGATGTCACGCTCGACCTCAATCGCGGAGTGCATAGGCCATACCTAAAACCAGGAAACACCCCAATATACGTGAACGCAAAGAGCAATCACCCGCAGAACGTCATTCGAGCAATTCCACAAGGCATCAATCGCAGACTCTCGGACATTTCATCAAACGAAGACGAATTCAAGAAGGCAACCAGCGTATACCAGGAGGCATTGAAGGAAAGCGGCTACGACCACAAGCTTGAATTCAAAACAAGCGTACCAAATGGACATAATACACGAAAGAAGCGATCCAGAAAAAGAAACGTCACTCGGTACAACCCGCCGTTTGACTTAAGAGTAAAAACCAACGTTGGACGCCAATTCTTGAAGATCGTTAACGAGAGTTTCCCCAAAGCACACGCACTGCAACAAATCTTCAACAAGAACACACTGAAGCTGTCATACAGTTGTATGCCTAACATGAAGTCAACCTTGGACGCTCACAACAAAAATATAATAAAGAAGCAGGCACCAGAACCAGAAACCAAACCTTGCAACTGCAGGGTAAAGAATGAATGCCCCCTGGATGGAAGATGCAGAACACCAAACATCGTCTACCAAGCCACTGTAAAAACCAACACGAGTGAAGAGACGTATGTAGGCCTAACCAGCACCGAGTTTAAGCAAAGACTCGGAAACCACCGACAATCATTCAAGAAAGAAGCGCACAGGAACCAGACAGAACTATCAAAACATGTATGGACGCTAAAAGACAAAAACACTGAATTCACAACCAAGTGGAAAATCTTGAGCAATGCTCAACCGTACTCTAACATCAGTAAACAATGCAACTTGTGCACTATGGAGAAATTCTATATCATCTGCCACCCAGAAAAGGCTACTCTAAACAAAAGATCTGAGCTAACTAGCGCATGCCGGCACGCGGCTAAATTCAAACTGATAAAGCACGCCAAAACCACGCCCAGAGTGTAACGTTAGGCCGTGTCCGAATTGTTTGGCTGCGGCTTCAAGTTACACGCGGGCCTATGGTAGTTACTGCAGCCACTTCCCATGGACTCGTGTGCGATGTCAAGCCGTGGCCGGGTAGTTCGGGCGCGGCCATATAATTTTCCCACGCCCGCGTCAAGTTGCCCACATACGCCCGCAATCCAAGCGCGCGTTATTGCGTTCGCGCGCCCCCCTATAACTTGATGCACAGGTAGAACGTTTCGAGAATGCCATTAAAATAATATTCCCTGACGAGTGGAGGTATATCCACGAAACAAATTTGTCGGAATAAAATAATGGTGAACAAAAACCTATCCTAGTTTTTGTGATTGATTTTATATCGCTCCTTTTATAAAGTAGAGCACTCTCCGAAGTTGAATCGGTTTACAAACACGTATATATATATATATATATATATATATAAAAACCACCTCCTAGGAGAAACGTAGAACGACTTACTTTGCAGCCGTATTGTGGATCCGAGTAGGGTCCATAGAAGATACACCTTGCATCAAGGTGACAGCTTGATGTTCCCTCGGCGCATGGGTTGATGGGAATGCATTGCTGTCGAATGATAAAGTTCAAACAAGTTACAAATTTGAGACAGAGAGATTGACTCATCCTCCAAGCATGTGCAAATCCAGGAGCTGACATGAACGTTAAAGTTATAGTACACCATTTTGTCAGTTGTGCATTGTTATCGTTTGAAGCAACAGCAGTTCTCAACACCTAGAGAATGGTGCTTGACAACTAATGTACCTAATACAGTTTAGGCTCTGTGAATGCTGTATTTTTCAAGCAAATAAGATTCTAAGATTTCCAAACATCCACTCAAAAATGTGTAAAAATGCGTCTCCGAGAGGATTTGTTTGACTTCTGTTATAATTTGTTTTCAAAGTGACAGCATGCCAAAATAATTCATTTTACAGGGAGATTCATTAATATCGTTACATCAAGTACGATTTTGAGCAATAATTTGGTGGGTTACTATTTGGATAGTTGCATAAGGTATACTCTCCATTTATTGAAAGTCAGGTTTGTTTGTTTGTTTTTCAGCACAAGTGTGAAGCGATAAAGGTCACATTTATTTAAATTAAAAACTACAACTATTTGTCTAACTTGGCACACAGGGCGCTATGATCGCCATACGTGCCAACCAAACCTACTACAACAACCTTGTCTAACTCTTTTGTCAAAATAAACCAAAAGAAAAACGTGAGCTTGCAAACATGACGTAAACGTCATGTAGGTCTCGTAATAAATTTCAAAAATGCCCTGCAATGCAATGACCGGTATGCGAAGAAAATCTCGTCGGATTGGAGCGCATGTGTGGGAAATATTTTAGCTCTCAGACTCGTTATACGTTTGTCTCCGGGTGCATTAATTTCGCACCAGCGCAATGCGTGCAACCATTCGAAAAATTATCGTGCCAAGGGGCTGGAATCTTGGTACTTGCGTGACAGCACCAGACGAGGAATTCCTGGCCTTAATTGCGCATGATCGTTAATACTGATTGATACGAACATTGCAAGCGTTCTGTGGTCCTGCGTACACAAGACGTACACAAGATACGTGCCGGAAGATACGGACTGTGAACTTGCACACGTCCACAGTCTGTTTCGCCCTCTCTAAAAAGTAGAACACCGGAGAGGTCTAAAATCTAAAGTTGGGGTTTAAAACAATTTCTGGAAGCAGTATTTTTCTAACGTTTTCCAAACACAGAAATAAAGGAATGTCCGCAATAGGAATAGAAGGTACGACTTATTGGGTGAATGTCTTAATTCACCTTAATTTCTTTTTTCGGTGTCTGTCCGACTTCAGAAATGAAAAACAACACTGTTATTGACCTGAATGGATGGATATACATTGTTTACTGTAATTGTAATTTGTCCATGCGCGCAGAGAATTGGGAAACAACGGTTGGTGACAATTAAGGAATGTTGTCTCATTGCAATTGTGAACATTATTTAGCAATCAACATGATTGTAATGAATTCGATAAAATTTGGCCATAATAGCGCATGCCGACAAACGAGTACCACATTTTGTTGCCTGATATTAATATACAACCCAGTAATTCTATCGACGCACTGATACTGATGACAGGCCTGCAGAATGTCAGTACCGCATTCTATTTTCGGACCACTGGTCATCAGCGGACGGTCCGGACGGTCCGGCCCAATTAGCCCCGTCATTTCACGCCGAGGATAAGTGAACCCATCCGCCCCAGACCAGGTTAGGGATAGACGGTTACAGTCAATTGCGGTTTTCCACCAATGGTTGCCGAGCGGATTCACGGGGGACGCAATGAGACCGATACGCGTCAGTTGCGGTAAAGAACGCACGTCAAGCGGTGAAGACCCCACGCTTTGATGGAGTAAAGGTCGCCACAAGGAGGGGAGGGGAGGGGGGACTAGTCCCTAAGGAAACGTGGGCGCACTCGCGCAGGTATAGCATTTCCCGTCTGGATTTGCCTGAACAATTTAAAATGCCGAAGTGACGTGCGTTTAGGTCTGTTTTACTTTGCCGGACTTAAAATAGCCGGGTAAAAATCAATATTTCGATTTTGAACTAACTACTAAATGAACATTTAAAAAAATGAGTCTCACGCATCATTTTTTTCCTTCAAAATGACAACACATCAGAAAGAATATTTCACAGAGAGTTATTAATATCTTTATATAAAGTGAGCTTTTAAACAATAATTTAATTTGTTACTTATTGAATAGCTTTAAAACTTGTTAAAGCTTGGCTAAAGTTAACAACCTACCTGCTTGTATCGTTTGGCGTGGTACACCCCCATCCCGGAGGGCTGGTTGCCCCGGTAACCGATGGGGCATTTGCGGCAGGTGTAGCCAGGGATAAGGTTGAGGCAGCGATGCTCGCCGTGGAAGTTAAAGCAAGCGTCGGAGACGAGGAGACACTAAATAACGAAGACAAACAAATATCAACATTTGGTTTGTCTGAGAAAATGGTTAACGTTCTGGGGCCAATTTCATAGAGCTGCTTAAGCAAATTTGTTTGCTTAAGCACAAAAACTCTTGCTTATTAAATCAGGTAAGAGCCAAAAATTTCATGCGATTGTTATGCTAAGCTAACAACAGCCAAGTAGCAATCACAAATAATATACATCACATGGAGTTGTGGCTGGTAAGCTGGTTTTAATAAGCAAGAATATTTTGTGCTTAAATTTTTATGCTTAAGCAGCTCTATGAAATTGGCCCCTGGGATTCACACATAGCGCCTTGTATAATAAACTAGTGCGGTACTGAAGTTGAATCGTTTTGTTAGCAAATTGCATGATTGTTATCAATAAGCGAAACGGCGTTTATAAACAAATGTTGTGGGTGTTTGTTTTTCGTTTTTTTTGTTTAAATTTTTTTGTTTAAGTTTTAAATTGAAAAATAAAAAAACCGAGGTCGATTTCAAAGAAGACGAAAGTGCGAATTAGATGGGCTCGGACATTTGTCTAGTTATCGAATTATCTAGTTCTCAGACCTATTTTGTTGCAACTAAATGATTCTTGAATCCAGAATGTTCAGTGTACTCTCTTATTTCCAAAGAGTGAAAATTTACTTCATTCCATCCACTCAAAAAGGTCGAAATCCAGTCAAATTTCACTGATATGGTTTGGGTTTTTTTCAAGTGTGTTTTAATCTAAAATCAGTGTGATTTTCACTCTACATCGTCTAGTTCCTAGTTTTACTCTTTTGAATTAAAATTTAGAGAGGACACAATTTGAAACCAATTGAAACTTATGTGAAAGTGCAAGGGTACGTTGTTGTTGGGTTTTTTTTGGGGGGGGGAGTTCCTTGTCATTGTCATTCGTGTGTACCTCATTGATGTCTTGGCAGATGATACCATTCCCGATGTAGCCGATTGGGCAGTCCTTACATTCGTAGCGACCATCTGGGAAACTCTCGCACTCAACATCCTCAAAGCACGGACTGGAGAGGCAAGCATCTAACCACAGAATATTTAGAAAAAAGGAACAATTAAAGAGAGCAACCAAAATGACAACCCTAACCTTAGCCCCACCGGGGCCAGACTATTGGAGCTACCCTAGCCCAAACCCTAACACTAACACAAAGCCACACGACTATGTCGTAAATCAAAGCCGCACGACAATGTCGTTTTGGTTGCTTTTGAAGAGTGCCTTCTCAAAATAGTACAGTAATATTAAATTGACAACATAACAAACGATATGGTTTTGTTAAAGTTAACACATGTCTAAACGTGTATTATGCATATCATGAAGAAAATTACCTGTGCTGTTACATTAACAAAAAAGCCACATTAACTATCAACTGCCGTACTTCGTGGTAAAATCTTTCAAAAAGAGTGCGAAAATGTTTACTCTAATTAGCCCAAAACAATTGCTAAGAGGCAGCCTGACACCAACTGTCGGTTAAAATAATGGTTTACAAACTTCATAATTATCTTCTTATGTCGGAAATGTTCAATCACTGCTAAAAAAACAAAACACGTGTCAAATATACTTTGCATCAAAAATGCAAATTACTTATTACCTATTCATGACAGGACGGATTGACTTACCAATAGGACAGGGCCATTCGTTGCACATGCGCCGATGCGAGTTTGAGCCCATACAGTCTCTGCCGCCGTGGAGAGGGGCGGGGCTGTCGCAGAAACGGTAGCGCTCCTGCCAACCTCCGTCGCATGTCTTGGTGCACGGGGAGAACTCAGAAAACATGCCCCACTGTCCATCCACTGATAAACATGATCGAGAAACAATGCGTCACTGATGTGCGGGAATGGTCAATAACATGTAAATATTGCCACAAATAAACATAACTTGTGAACATATATTTTTTTCTTCAAATCTGTGAGTATTTTTCCCAATTAACTTGTAAGGTTGGGTCGTGGGTCTGCCATAAATTAGGGTCCAGTTTTCCGTGTCCCTGTTACATCCGACAACTTTTTAGTTTTATTTAGCACCCATTCTTTAAACGCCTTCTCTCTCAGAGTGATTACATGCACACACAAACAACAATTGAGGTCAATTTCAATGAAATTTGCTTGGGAAATTACTTGGTCAGGAGTCGAGTAAACCGGCACATTAACCAAACAATCAAACTTTTAGAATAGTTTTCGTGGAAGTAATTTCACGATGTATCAAGCAAATGCAAACCAATTTAAAACAATTCTTAAAAAAAAAAATTGTTTAAATGGCCGAACGTTTCTTATAACTACCTGAGAAACGTTGGTCAATACCACCCGTCTGTAGTTTGGGGTAATTCGTTTTAATAAATATAATATATATTCCCCCCAATTTAAAACATTCTAGGGAACTAATTCATTATTTTTATATTTTTTTAGCAGTTTATGATTGTGATATTCTTAGGGAGGATCTTACCAGGACACGGGTCTCTACTGCACCGTCTCTCCTCCCTGCCTGCCCCGTCTAGTTCTCCATCGCACCGCTTGCCGCCGTTCTTTGGTCTAGGCGAGTTACAGGACCGCATCCGGCTCTCCGTACCGTTACCGCACGTAACGCCGCAGGACCACGGGGTAAAATTACTCCAACCTCCGTCAATAATCTCTGTTTGAAGTACAGTCAAGTAATTTGTTTGGTTATCGTCAAATGTTTTAATTTGTGTTTGAAGTCAATCAAAGCAACAAACTTTAGGGGAAATTGTAACAATATTTGTTTTGTTTTTAATCTTTTTAATTTCATTAGGCAATAGAGCCTGAAAATACGCCATATTGTCTTTGCGCTTTACAAAGGCTTTTTCGAGGAATGATTTTCTTAAAAAATTAATGTACCATAAATTGTTTAAACAACTTTGACTGTTACGCGATAATGTTCCTATTCGTGGGGCCGGAAGCGCGCCACCAGGGGTAAATTTTCAGACTTTATTGGGTCGGTATAACCTACGAAAGTCTATCAAATTATTTCCAGTGGGGTAGGTGTGAAGGGAATTACAGTTTTAGTGGTAAAAGGAAAACCCCAGAATTATATTCTTCGGAAAACCCATGGAATCAGGCACGAAATATTACTGACTGTACCTTACATCAGCCAACTTCACGTCTAAAAGTGCGCACTGAGCCAAACATGTATGTGATTAATGGTAAAACAAATGGAACAGGTAGCTTACCTATGCAGGGATCGAGGTAACAGACCCGTGTTTCAACGTCGTTTCCATTGCACTCAAACTGTGTCCGATCGCAAGACCGTCCGCGCTGTTGAATACCGTTGCCGCAGGTCACTGAGCACGAGGTCCACTCCGCCCAATCGCTCCAACCCAGGTTGTCGTCTAGATTACAAGAGAGTAATTACTTTAAATTTAGCGTCAATTAAACCTCGGTTTACTTTTGTTTGCAAAGACACATACGCACTTGGCAATGCGGATATCTTAGGCCAATTTCATGGAGCTATTCAACACAAAAACTTGCTGAGCACAAACAAGTCTTGCTCAGTAAAAACAGGTATACCAGCTCAAACTTCATGTGCTTTGCATGCTAAGCAAAAAACAGCTGAATATCAATCACAAACAATATCATCACCTGAACATTTATTCTGTAACCCTTTTTGGAGGGGGGGGGGGTCAAGGATTTGTTTATGCTAAGCAAATGTTTTTGCTAAGCAGCCCAACCCTTGCCCTGCTCTGAAAACAGTTTTAACTTACTGGGACATGTCGGGCAGCAGTCTCCCTCCAAGATGACGGGGTTAGCGCATTTGCCTGGTTGGCATCTGATGAGCGAACACTCCACTGTTGGCAGCTGTTATGTTGGAGAGAAAACAATAGACATCCGAGTGCATGACTTGAAATTTCAATTTTGGAGGGGGGGGGGGGGGGTAATCATAACTCTAACGTCCTAGGTATTCACTTGGGGGTGAAGTACACGGTACTGCAATATACTACTCAAAAGTCATGCCAGTGTAGTATACATGCAGTTTACTCAAGTATGTTGTAGTATTAGGTGACGTTAGAGTTGTGGGAGTGGTTATTTGTACTGAATGGGGTAAGACAGTTTACCCCTGACAGTTAAACTCACTGCACACAATTACCGTGAAATTTACCATCGAAATACGTGCAGTAAGTATCCACCTGTCTTACTGTCTACCGTTTTTTAACGATCGGACCGTAGTTGTATTTACTGAGAAAACCGTAATACATGTATTTACGGTAAAAGTCCACCCGATCCAACTACACACCGTTGTTAACCAGTACCGAGACCACTGGCGGGATTTTGTTATCAGTAAAATGTTCTTGTTTTGATAATGCAACTACTACAAGATGCCAACAATTTTTATTAGCACCGTTATTTACATGATTTTGCCAACATTCTGTCGCCTATAGGGGATTTTTCTCTCAACCGCTACCCGGCATAAAATCTGACACGTTTGTATACGTCATCCGTGGAACTAAAAACAGGGCCGAGGATGCGTGTACGCGGTAATATATACAAATATTTGCAAGCCCAGCTGAAAAGCACCCTTTCAAGAATTTCAAAGGAGACTAAGGAACAATAGTTGGAAAATTTGAATGTCATGAAATTACTGGATGCAGCTGATAATCCTCGGTTGTATGAATTCAATGGAACTAGGGTGTTGAATAAGCCTAATCCATGAAGCGTGATACCACGATATAGCGTATCATACACGTCCACCGCGTCAACGAAGCATGCTTGGCAACGTCGACGTATATTCACGTCCACCGCGTATATGCCATACATGTCAGTCGTGTATACCCGTCCTCCGCAGTGCTAGCGGGAAACTTTTGGCGTAAATACATGTCAACCGCAACAACCAAGGACACTTTTGCAGCGTTTATACACGTCCTCCGCGGAATTAAACTGCTGTGCCTGACGGGTTAACGCGCCATACGTGAATGGTAAACGATTTGTGGGCCTTGCTTAGGACGTGTTTATTCGTCATCCGTTTTGTATCTCGAAAAATGTTTGCGGATATAGGTCCTCCGGCGCGAACTGGTTAAGAAGGACGACATTTTAATTATGGTGGGTACCAAACAAAATGAAATTGAACTCGAATTAACCAACATAAATGACAACCTATTTTTCGCAGTCGTGTCTAGCCTATTTAGTCGCCCGGTTGAGCTGTTTTGTGACGTAAAATATATAGCCACCAGCCAATTTATAACCCGAATAAAAAGAAAACGGAAGGGAAGCGAACAAAATATAGAATGACTGATCTGTTGACCTAAACATAATCTTAATTAACGTCAACGTACCCCTCCTTCCACCCGACACTCGCAAGACTTGCACTTGTCTACTTTGAAGACGTCTCCATTATCGTAGAGTGTATTCATGTACCAGCATCCTTGAAACGAAGGCCACTCTGGCGGTTGTTGGTTCTCCTGAATGGTTGACGAGAAACAAACAACGTTTATTGCAAAACTGCGTCTACTTAGAGTAAGAGATTGGTAGATGGTATCAATATTCTATTGGTCAGTCATCCCTTTTTTGTCAACAAGTTTTGTTTCTGAGAGCACTTCATGCATGCATTCCACTATTACACGACGTATTTCGGAAACGTCACTGAAGCATCACTCATATACATTCGTTTATTTCAGAGCAGAAGCTTTATAACTAAGATATTGATATCCACATAATGTGGCCAGCTCCGGCAAACATAATCTCCTTAGCTACAATATCAGCCAAATGGGGTTGGGTCTTGAAACTTCGCACATTTATTGAGCAGACCTAACATAATTAGAAAAAAATGGAAATGCCAAGAAGCGTCGGATTTTCACATAGAGCTGGTCACATATTCTTACTAAAACCAAACAAAGCTTTTAATCTTGTAATTGGGAACAGTTAAAGTTTGGTCTAAACAAATCTGTCAAGCGATCAACTTACGAAGTGTTCCAGTTTATTCCACATGTCGTCGTAGCCGTCGGACAGGACCTGCACCTGATTGTTGAGATTACTAATCTGCTCGCAGGTATAGGCGCATTGGCCCTGCAATGTGTCATCCGTAGGCGCCGCGTTTGGGTGCATGTAGCCCGTGTTGGTCGGCAGGTGGGGCGGGGTATGGGGCACGGGCTGGGGCATGACGACTGCCGCGCCGCCCCCGCCGGTACCACCGGTGCTGCTTGGCACCACGGGGTTAAGACCGCCAAAGCTTCCACTGGGGGGTACGGGGATCGCACCGCTGTCCGGCCGGGGGTTGGTGCCGAAGTTTATGCCGTCGCTGTGCCCGCTGTTGCCGATACTCCCGCTGTTGCCGATACTCCCGCTGTCGACGTGGTCGTTGTTGGATGTGCTAGGTTCCACATTACCATCTCTGCCAGGCATGGCTGCTAAACATTGACAAAGCAAAAGACACAGACCATCAGTCACAGTGAAACGTCCACAACCAACATATAATTTAAGACCACTGTATTACCATTGCATTACGTAAAAAGTACATTAGTCTGAAGACGGCCAGATAATCAAAACTGACCAAAACATCAATGTACCTCTGATTATTCTAAGAACCAAATGAATGTTCTCTTTTACAGTTTTTCAACTCACACGATGCAGGTGCAGCTGCACTGATCCCGTGCAAGGCAAGTGGCTTTTGCAAAACCCAGGCTCCGTTTCCGAATCGGCTTCACCTTTTGCCTCGGAATAATAAACTTTGCTTTAAAGTCCAGCACAATTTGCAATGTTCTATACTTTGGTCTCGTGCTATAGGAACTGATATTCCTGAAGCACAATATTGGCCTCCTGCAGCCGAAGCATAAAACGAAACCGAGATTTCGGGAAAACCCTAAAAAAGTAAACTGATATTGCAAAACAAATAACAACCCATTAATTTATAGGCAATAGAATCTTTCCGTGGGAACCAAATAAGGCAAAGGAAGTTAAACGATGTTCAAACAATGAAATGATGACAAGTCATGTGAAATAACGTGCTGGGGTCACTTCACAAGCGAAATTATTGTTATGTGATTGTATACAGAGCAAGTGTAGAAAGACATTATAAACAGATGGCAGCTGGGCTGAACCAATTTCATGTTTTACGAGGTGTCTGGGAGGGCGAAGCATACTATCTTACAGTTTTCCCTATCCACTGTTGTCTGAATGTGTGTATCCGTGGAGATTGAGGTTAGCGCGGGGTTAACCCGCGGATAAGAGTACATTCTTATGTTACCAATAGCGAATAATGTTTTCCTGTGAGTCATGTTTATCCTCATGTGACGGGGTTGAGGTTTGATGTAGGTTGGACAGAAAATTCTCGTTAACCTTGGGAAAGAGTCGAAGATAACGAACCCTTGAGTGGGGATTGATTTCTACATTGTGTTTACGCTACATCTACATGTACTTGCTTTCACAACCTGACACTGTAGTGCATTATTTTTGTTCAGATCAATTTTGTTATCAAAGTTTTCTTGAAGGTATAGTAAAGTGTATAATATTTGCAAGCCTACAAAATTACTGGATTATTGTAAAATACCTTATGCTTGACTGGAAAGAGAATAACAGTCTCGATTAAAGCCAAAGCATATGGTATATAGGTTGGAATTTCAAAGAACTGCACATTCTAACCGACGCTTTCGATAAATTAACCGGGTCACGTTTCAAACGAAAGGTCTGACCAAAAAAACGTGTCTCCCTATTGAAAATATACGGACGTGAACACTCCCGCGAAAATTTGCCACTTTATTTACCAAGGAACGCGGACTCTGGTCTTAGGAATTTTCAACCCGAGCTGCACTTTGGTTGGTATATCAAGTGTTGCGATTCCCACACAATTTACAGATGTCACCTGAGAAACAAGCGCATAAACACACGGTGAGATCGGACGAACCCCGCGCGGCAAAAGCTCCGGGCCTTGGCCGCGGGCATAGCTGTATGGTCGCAGCAGTTGGCCACTTATACAACCAGTATCGAATTAGGAGAACCTCTGTGGCGCAGTGCTGAAACAGTGTAACATTGCGGCAAATTTCCCGGATACCTTCACAGTGTGTGGGTCGGAATGCACCCCAAAAAACGCAGAGTTACAAAAATTGAATTTGACGGGAAAAAAACTAATATTATATTTTGTTTCTTTGGACGCAAATCACCCGATAAACGAATCATATTCAGCTTATTCTCAAACCCATTTTGTTGTGTGGAACAGAGTCTCTTATTTTAAGATATGGAATTCAATTCCCCTACTACAAAAAAGGAATTTACAACTACTCATGATTACTGTTTGATATTCAAACGGGTAACTTGGTTGACTCTCTGGACTCCTTAGACTCCTAATGGGGGATGAAGACTATAATATCTTAGTCACATGTGACCGACTTGTATTTGTGACCGACTGGTGATCCGTCACTGATCTTACCGTCACTGCTGATGTGGCTTGTCTCCGAGTCACCGATCGGCAGTGGGAAGCTACTCCCGAAGCTGTACTGAGAGGAAGAGAAGACCGGTTCGATATCGCAGCCCTGGCCGAGCAGAACATCAGTGGTGCTGGTCTGGAAAACAAACTTGGCTACCGCGAGGGTTCCCTGTGTACAACCAGAAAATTAAGTCCAATATGTAATTTGAGAGGTTAGGGTTTGTGACTGGTGACCAGGGGGCCGGGGTTCAAATCCAGTTACTGGTCATTGTGTGGTGCTCTTGGGCAAGCCACTTTACCCCACCTTCCTCTCCCCGCGCAGGTGTATAAATGGGTACCTCCCTCCACCCAGGAGTATATGGATACCGTTGTATTTGAGGAGTAACCTGTGGTGGACTAGCATCCCGTCCAGGTCCAGGAGAAATATAAATATTCTCTGTTGTTTTATGAAAAAGAAACGGAAGATAACCGCGTGCCTGGTGGGCCATATTGGTCCGAGAAAGACTTTACCGTGCTAAAAGAAACATATGTATAAAATCTACCTTGCCTATCCCAAACAATCCCAAAACACAAACAGGCAATACAAAATGCTCCAACGAACATTAAATAAATCATGCCCAAATCATTCCTCCGGAAATCAAAGGCTATAAACAACACGGAGATGAACACTTAATGATCCTAATTTCCTAAACGTGGCTCCCAAGAAATGACACACAACAGACGCACCAGCTGCCTCTCCCCCCCCCCCCCCCCCCCCCCCCCCACTCCGTCATGAGGGCGGACTGTTGGTGTTGTGAGGCTAGGCCGGGGATGACACCGTACCAGCTCACGAGGCGCGTTCCGGATCAATCATCACTTGGATAACGAACCCAAAGGTATGGCAATCCTTCATGTTCTCCCCTTTTATTGAACTATCTGTCAACTTCCAATCCAAGGTTGCACATAAAATCCCTGGACCATATCCTTTTAGCTAAACTAGGTCGGTTGATGGGTGTCTCATTATTCACCAACAACAAATTGGGACTCTTTCCTCGTCATCCGCTGTGGTCACCAAACAGCCTCTTATTGAAATTAAGCGACGCCACGGGTCTGGGCGGTTCGGTGGCGATGAAATTACAGCGGATTTGAATCTTTACAGGGACACACACACATACAGGCTGTCAAACAAGAAAATTAGATTCAAATCTAAAATAAGAATAAACACTGTCACATTGACGTCGATGACCTACAATTAAAGAGTACAGTAACAAGTACTGCTAGGAAGTAAGATACGGGGATCACATCATCACACCCAATGATAATTGCGTTTAATTTGCCATCGCATAGTCTAGAGAGGGGTGCGAATTCGTCGGGAAAGAGTGAGCGAATTATTAATTGAAAGTTAACTTCTATATTTGTTTACGCATGTTCTTTCCACAAGAAACGACCACGGTTTGTTCTCAATTAGGTTAAACCGGTTACATTCTGCTGCAGAAATTAGTCAAGAGAGGGCGTACTCTTCGTTAGATCACTACAAAAATTAAAAAAAGCACATCATTTCGCGAACCACCTTGAATTATTGATTTGTTTTTGCACGAACGTGAAACCAATGATGGCGTATACTGACCTTAAAATCCACCACGTTATTTCTGTTGGGTAGTCCCTTGCCAAGTCGCAGCTTCATATTATCAGGTTCCATGTTCATGTAGAATGACGATGGTAAGATCTTTAATCCAATCAGTTGGCAGTCCAAGTAGAGTGTCACGAGGTTGCCGCGCACGTCTAACACGAACGTGTGGAGTTCCTCGTCGTCTTTGGCGATGTTCAGCGGGGAGAAGGTCACCTCGCCCTCCTGGGGCTCACCTGCGCCGAACTCGGCGAACTGCACCACCGCCTCGTCGTTCCGTCGGTCCACGTGGAATCCGAATCCCCGGATCTGGCCGTCGGTGCGGTCGATGGAGACCAGCGTGCCACGGTTTTTAGGGTCTTGGTAGGCCACAGTGATGAGGATAAAACCCTCGTCTGCCTTCACGGATCTGAGCAGGTGCTCCAGACTGCCTTGGTCGGTGCCCAGGTCTCGGTCCTTGGGCCTCACCTTAAAGGCTCGGGCACCCGCTGGTGTTTTCGTCTCTCTTACCCCTGGCGTTCTGGCCGAGATGCCAGATGCTATCATCACATCTACTTCATCGTATGCTGTGCAACACAAGGACAAAACCTAATAATAATAATTGTACCGTTTGGTCATTAAACGACAACTGACGACGCTTAGAGTTGCGATAATAAGGACTCGTGTAATCTAGTGATGTGGGTACGTCAAGTAATATCAATATACTAGACGGAAATATCCCCCAGCGTATCGACTTCAAAAAATGTTCGCTAGTTTGTTAGCATCGTTCCTTTTAGTACATTTTAACCAAGAAATATTATTTAGTTCTATCATTCACACTCCTATAAAATAGCATGTACTTGTTTTGCACATGTAATTATTTTGGGGCAGCCCGAGGAGTTAACAAAACGAGGTAAATATCATACTACATCATGTAGTATAAAGCAATATTGTGCTTTTATTAACACTGTATATTCAGTGTTGTCCCGAAAATCACTCTTCTGGGACTCGAACCCAGGACCTCTTGCAGACATCTCACCACTTGACTATCGAGATAGCCGGTGGGCTGGCTCGCCTGGCTGGTTCGAATCTGAATAGCAGCGGGTACCGCAACCAATTGTTTCAGCGATGTTTGTTTCTAATAAACTCTATGTATGGTCTTAGTTATATACAACACTGAGTATAGGCCTACAGTGTATAAAATACGTAGATGAAGGCAACCCCTACTATTGAATGTACATGTTATGAGTAACAGATCAAATAAAAAAATAATTTCTTAACAATTTAAAGTGGAAAAAAAAATACATCTGTTAACGGTAAACAGCCGGTTTTATCAATCTTGACGGATTCGGCCAACCAATTTCTTGGCCTTCTGGTGACAGTTTGAATTGAAATTCTGTTGAGGTTTGAAGGTTGGATACATCATTGGTAATCCTTGATTTATTAGGAATAGGTGGATTTTTTTTTTTTTATTTATTTATTTTCTTGGGGGGGGGTTGTTTTTTTTTATACTAAATATCGTTTAACTGACCTGTCCGAAGTTTTACAATCATAAACCCCACGCCGTCATTGAATTCACGCTTGGCGCTCGCTGGAGTCACATTTGGTAGGTAAATTGTACCCCCCCCCCCCCCCCCCCCCCCCCCCCCCGCCCCCTAAAATATTTAAAAGCTAGATCCGGCCCTGTTATAGCAACGAAAGCCTAATCAATTTCCCCTGCAATAACGGATTTGTTTCTTCAATACTTATGGAGTAAAAACATGACAAGGTTGACTGAAAGAGTCTGTCGATTATTAGTCTGACTAAATTACTCATCTGTAACCTTCCTGTCCCCAAGGAATACTACTTTTAGCTAGAGATACGCAGCTGTTACGCAAAGATAGCTACAGGGGTATTATTAACTATATGAAATGAAATTCCTCCCAAACATGAGTAATAACAAAGCCTTGCGGGTCTTTCATCTCTGTGACCCGGGTTCGAATGCCGCCTGTATGGACCGCCCGTGCCGCCCTACCACCATGGAATGGGTTTGTAGTCTCGGTATGTTGGTTTGCCTACAGGATCATGTTTGAAGTTTGCTTTCACCTATGAATCTGTACATTTCTTACTGTCTCTTTTCTTCAGGCTTCAGATTGTTATGTTAGTATTATTAACAGTGCCTGTGTGGACACTTCGCGAAGCCTTGATTTCATTACCATAACAAGTGGTAACATTAACGACAATGTTGATTTCGTGTTAAAGAATTAATAGTCTAAGTACATCGTAAAATGTGTGCGGAGATCTTCCCATAGGCAAGTATTGTCGGTCATATTACATGGCGGGCTATGACTGGGGACTCAGGTTGGCGAAGTTCTTTTCTCGCCTTCCACCGCCGTGACCCAGGTTTGAAGCCCGCCTGGGACAATGTTTGGATTTGGTGGATTCCGTGGATTTGTTTCCCTGAATATTCGTCTGTTTTTTCCCTCCCATCTCTAAAGCTGTAACTTATCTCTCACTGACTTCTATCTGCAGGTTTCTTCATGCAGGCTCGTAAGCTACATGCATGTACAGTGCCTAGTATAATTAAGGTGTTACGTGAAGAATCTGGCAAATCGCACTGAATGAAAGCCATTCTCCGTTTCTCATTGTGATGACGTTGTGAATACAGTTCTTTTTAGTTTAATCCGTTTTCCCATACAAAGTCAACATTTCTAAACTTCAAAAACAACGAAGACATGGACGTTTCAACTTGCACTAACACACCCTTCAATGATACTTTGATAGTTGTAGAAACTAGTAGTTCGTGGCAAAAATTATTAAAGAAACGAGCTCTACACTGAGTGGCAACGCATAGTTCACTGCCATTGTAAACATTAAACAAAATAACGACTAAATAACGTATAAATCCTAGATATTGCCAGGTAGGTTGTTATACCTCCAAATGGGCACTTTGGGAGACAATCCCATAGAGTCGTGCACAATCTTTATTGTAACCTAACCCGTTTTTACCTGGAGCTTTTTCCACGAAATTTCATATTTATGCTATTTAGACCCAAATCTGTCTTCTCCTAGCAAAATTACCTCCCAAATATCGTTTTGTGGGGTAGCTAGACACTTAGGGAGACACTGAAATGTCTCCCTAAGTGCCACTGTCTCCCAAGTGAATCAAAACTATCGCTAATTTGTCTCCCAAAGTGCCCATTAAGTGAAATTGTAGTTTCAATGTGTGCATCAACTTCCTCGCAATTCAATAGTTCAGAATGTAATAATTGAGCTTACCCATTGTTAACTGGCAGTGAAGCGCGGAGCACATAATCACGAAGGTCAAAATGTAGTATGCTACCCTCGCCATAGTGAAACGCGTTGTCATCAACAACACGCCGCGTACAAATAAGTCTTGAATCTATTCTGTATAAAATAAAATAAAAATGCAAATAAAAAACTAGGTTAAAATGGAGAAAAACAATCCATAATCGTTTTCCTGATTACACCAGAGTACGAACAGAGTAGTAGCAGGAGACATACAGTGCCGTGTTTTCTTGTCATGTTTTCTCTTATTTTATTTTGGAGATGTTGTCTTCCTACAATCTCCTCATGAACTTTTATTTTTAGGGAAAATCCAGGTCTCGCATGAAGTTATTAAGACAGAAGTCAAAGCCGTTGGAAACGGCAAATTTCAGATTAAAGTCGAGTTTGTATTTGTCTGTATGATAGACTAATAAACTATCTTCCCTATTTAGTACGATGAATGTAAACCTCATTATTGTTATCAATAATTCAATCAAATATCTGAAATAATCTTGAAAGAAGAAACAAAGTACAATCTTACCCTTTGGAGCCAAGGGCTCCAAATTTTAAGGTTCAACTATATTCCACACAAATTATCAACGGCAGGCCCGTTAAACCAAGTATTATCCCAGGATGATCGGAGCACAAGTGAAAAATCCCTTGGACTCTCTCAAGGCAGCTGCGAGCAGGTATTCCTTCACAAGAAACAGTAAAAAGATCCCTTTAGTTGAGAGTATCCGTGAACTCGTGTGTCTCTTTTAGTCTTATACGCTGAGACAAGAGCGCCGTTTGCTCCTCGGTGATAAGACACTTGGAAGGTTTGCCTGTCTGGGACTGCGCTCCGATCTTTTTATAACAATTAGCCAAATCCGCTGTTTGCTGCGTGCCAGTCGATGGAGAGGTACCCCGGAAAAGGTGTTGACTCAATTAGAGGCCTCGACTTTGACATCGAGCTGGCCACCTGCAGTAAGGTTTGGGCAGAGGAAACTCTCCTTCAAAACTGGGCCCGAAGTACACTGCGTCAGTTTCTGATCCGGAGCGTTGAGCGGTGGCGTGTTTTATTAGATCCAAACAGAGAACGTTCCGAGCTAAAGAGAGAGCATGAGTGCTTCGCCAACAGCTTCCTGTAAGCATGTCTGTGCGTACCAATACATCCAGTCTGGCCCCAAGGGAATGGCAATGTCTGCCCAATCACACTGCACAGTCTTAGCCTGTCTCTCCACACGCTCCGCCCTTAACCTAGAACCGGCCAATAGCTACCGAGCTGTCGATTTGCGCGTGGTTAACAATCAACCAATCGCAGACGGGCAAAAAGTGGGGTCTTCCAAATATGGCGGGCTCGGCAGAAAAAAACATTCTGTATAAGCTGTCACTTGCTGTGCATTAAGATTACGAGGCCACCGTGGCTGACTTGGTATGTTGACAGTCAACAACGCTAACGTTGCGGGGAGTGCACGCCAGGAGTTACAGATTTTGCTCCTTCTTGTTGACATTGTTTTGTTCAGTTTTCCCCAGTCCCGGGTCAAGTTCACTCACATAGGGCCTATAGGGAGGAACGGTCGCCGTTTTAGGGATGGAAAACTCTTTTGAGTTTTCCTGTTTCTCCACAAACAAGTTGTCATTTGTTTTCGCCCACGAGATAATCTCGTTCTAGATCTATACAACGGCTGCAGCACATCCTACGCAAATTATCACACCCATAGATTTCCGATGAAACAAACTTGCCAAGCATTTAATGACGTTAAACCAGTAAAACTATTATTTCAAAGGAAACAATTTTATTAGGAAGGGGGATACCTAAAAGACCCAGAATTTGCGGTTCAACATTTTTTCTGGAAGCGAGAAAAATGAGTATTTTTTTTACAAAGGAATGTCCACAAAAGGTGGGTGCAGCTGGTTGTGCGGCCATGTGTGTAGAGAACTTGTTTAAAAAAAATATATTTCTGTATTATTCTAGAATGTAGGAATAGTAGTCGCCGACAGACTGGCGACCACGTTGCAGGGGAACAGTGTTTGTTGGTGGAATACTGGATCGCGCAACACACTAATCAATCTCACCATTCACAGTTTCTTTCACACAAGACGAACGTCGAACCCGGACGCGTTGACCGGGACGGAGTTTATTGTAACGAACCTTTTCTTCAATAAACCGATAAATATTTTCAATATTTTTCAAAGTGTTCGTGGCAATTTGTAGGGGTGCAACGAAGCAAATAGTACTAAATGCCCATACTTTCGAAATGCCCGTACTTTCGAAATCTTATATTGAATATTTGAATATTTTGAATATTTTGAACTCTCCTAGCTCGGTGTTCAGGTTCCACAGAATTAATGATGACCAGCATGTCATCTTTCATTTTCTTTTGCAATTTTTTGTGAATTTACCAATGGGTTTTTGGAGAAATTTTTACCCAAAAAAGAACTCTCCTAAAACGAATGATGTCAGTTCTCAAACTGGAAAAGTAGCCAGGCATTTTGGAAAAGGAACCCTTCACAAGTTCACACAGCATGGCTAAATAGCGCCACTTTTAGACTCAATTGCATTCAAAATACTCAGAATTGGAAGCCCCAAGTCCGTACCAGAGGAGTAGTGCGATATTTCTCCCAATTACCTCATTCCATGTAGCTCAGAACTCTCTAATAATTATAGATCAATTTGAGTGTATACCTTTTATACACGAGCTTGGCGGACAGATTTCTGGCCTATTTACTTGGTTGTATACCCTGAGGCTTAAGGACCTAAGGAACCGCCATAAATCACTACACAGTTCAGTCAGAGACAAAAAGAGTGGCCATTGTTCTTGACGTTCTTCATCTGTTTCCTGGTCGAGTGAGCAGGGAGTGACAATCATGTTGGTTCTCGTTATTCGAGGCCTGTTTGCGTGTTCATTCAACACGAGAACGGGGTTTCGATACGCCCAATAATTATCGCACAGAAGATTATCCGTCTATTTCCACATTTGTTTCTCTCCAAAATCCGATATAAGTGTTTGGACAAATGTCTTGGATATCTTAAGACAAAATTGAGAAAATGCGAACTGCCGAGGGTTCGCTGTGCAGCACCTATCTAGGATGTGTTTTGACGCTCATAACCAAAAACGGGGTCTGTTGGTTTTTATTTGGTTAATAATTTTAGGCATTTGAATATCGCACGATTGTGCGTAGTTCTCGCCAGTTATAGAAATTCTCAAAGAAATTTACGAACAAATACCTTTTAAATTAGTTCTTTGTTATGACTGTTTGTGACCACCAAAACGCACTCCTGATGTCTTTAGCTTGATACGGAGTTAGCAGACAAATGTAAACCATACTCATGCATCATCTACATGTGAATCATAACTCTTGGCGAATTTCTTAAAAGAGAATTGAAAACGGGAGGGCGTCGTTACTTTCACTTGCTTGGGTGCTAGGGGTTTAGCCCAGCAAAACTTCCTTTTCAAAACGAGACAGCTATAGCCTAAGGATAATCGTTCAAAAAAGGAAAACTTCCTTTAGCTTGACACCCACGTGTGTGACCAGATGGTAAAGCGACCTCTCCCTAAATGTTAAATAGTTTTACCATTTGGTTTTGCTGTAATTTTGTTTATACTAGACGGATTAGGAGATTCACATTTTGTAGTAAATATTGTAACGCTGACCTGTTTAAAGTTTTGTGTTCATAGAAGCTGGGGAGAAAAAACAGGAAACAAATGCTGTTCTAGTAGTCTGGTTCCTTGACTTACTTCAGACAAAACAGGGCAATTTAAAGTTGGCTCGCACCCATTCACGAATGAATTTATATTGCAAAACAAAATGTGGACTAAATAAAAACAAATTGGAGGCAGTGTTTAAAAATAGTCGGGTTTCTCCAAAAATCGCCGCCAGGCAATCTTTGGAAATGAATACAAAATTCCACTTTCTTTGAACGCCACCGCACATCAGGTTGTCTAATTTCACAGGATGATAAAGACTATTATTCACTTACAGTCAAGTAAGGTACTTCCAAAAAAATCTGTATTTTTAGTTTTTTGTAATGTTTGCAAATGGTGGAAACACAATTCCGTCTTAAAGTACATGTAGGTTTTCCACGTCGTTGGATCGACACACCACACACGGCCGGCCTTCACTAGCAGGGAAAAATCCGCCTTGTCCTAGATACTCCGCGCCCGCAGTGGAACGCTGCAATAAATATTGTCCAACTAAATTTCATCCAGTTGACCACTACTAGCTTCCTTATGATTTTTTTCCAGCCGAACTTTCTAGCCATATCACTGTCATGCTCTCAGCCCCGTAGCGGGTGGGAGATGACAACCTTCACGCGGTTCACCCTGTTTCCACTAATGTCATCAAACCTATGTATGCAGTAACACGTTAAGCTGCTTATCATATGAAAGAAAAAGAAGCCCCGTAGCGTTACTTTAGGGGCAAAAAAATGTGAGATTGGTATAACCATAGAGAAATGGTATAACGCATCAGAGCTCAGGGCGTGTTTTCCTTTTAATCATTCAAAACATATCTTCGCTTGAAAGAGTGCTGAGACGAGAAATGCCGCGTGCGACTGACACGCGTTTTGGCTACTTTAGGTGGGACATCTCTTAAGGAGAGGACGGAATCAAATCAACTAACATTCTTGTGCATGCTACTAAACAACATAGTAAACATTTGACCAGATGCACTGCAACCAAATAGTAACAGACAAAGGAGAAAAATAACTGCCAATTTTATGGAATCACTAAAAAGAACCAATGTCGACATGCAATCATTTATAACTGTGAGAAATCGGAACAATTAGGTTACCTCAAGATACATGCCCCTATAATAACAATCAATTTACATCCCTGATTTAGTTCAGTTAACCACTCTCCAAGCCTCTTAGTCAGACTTTAATGAGGAGTTCTCAAAAAAATAACCACTAAACCAATTAGACGACTAAAACTAAAACGGGTTGAAGCTGTAAGGTTTAGCTGGCATTAAAACCAAACAATTAAAGTGAAAACACATCACAATACTTCCTTTAGTTTAAATGCGACTGTCCAGCAAATAATACATCACAAAATACCCAACTATCTTTTTTGTTTCAGAAGGTCAAACTGAACGGCTTTTTGCATTGTGAAAACAGACAATTAGTTACTTGTATACATGAACAGCGTTGCGTCTTTGTTCGTTAATTTTGTTTACAAGATATGATTGAATGGTTAATGTTTGTTTGTGTCACAACAAGCAGAACATAACTTGCATCCAGACATTACTCTGCAATTACCTAACGAAGTACACCTCCTCATTTGTATGGTTTTTCGAAGAATTCACTGACGTTTAAAGGTCTAATTTTGGAACAAGAGCTTAGGCAAGACGACCGGCCAGGGGCTTAGTTCTATGTCCGAGTGTCAACTACGGACATGACGTGAAGGAAAGGGTGTGCTCCTATAAGGATGTAACCTTAGTGAGCACAACAGTCAAGATGGAAAAGATGGACAAACGGTACAGACGTCGGCGACGTCACTGTGTGTACAGTCCTTTATACCCCCGTCACACCGGACTGGCGTCCTTACTGCGTTCCTACGGCGACCCAGGACGCGGTAGGGACGCCATGGACGCCGCGGGGTCGTGGTGAGAACGCAGAAGGACGCCGTGGGGACCCCAAGGACGCCGAAGGTCGCAGAGCGACGGCGTTTACTTCGGACATGTTCAAAGTAAACGCCGAGGTTTGGCGTCCTGGCTCAGGACGCGGTGGGATCGCCCTGGGGTCGCCATGGTCGCCGTAGCAACGCAGTAGGAACTCGAAGGACACCCTAGGGACGCAGTATGGACGTGGTAGGGTCGCCGTGGAGACGCGAATAAATGGATCGTGGACCCCGCGGCGACCTTACTGCGTCCTTACCACGTCTATGGGGTTCTTACCACGACCCCACCACGTCTAAGGACGCGTTAAGGTCGTGGTAGAAACGCCAAAAACGCCGTGAGGTCGCCGATGATCGCCGTGGGGACGCCGTGCAAACTCAATAGAAACGCCAAGGACGCGGTAAGGTCGTGGTGAGAACGCCGTGGGGACGCCGAGTAGACGTACAGATCGAGGAGCACAGGACCCCGGTGTGACGGGTGACCGAAATCTTGATATTTTAAAGAAAAAGGATTGGGGTTCTCACGGCGACCATCGACGTCCTCCATTTTAGGACGCAGTAAGGACGCCAGTCCGGTGTGACGGGGGTATTACACACGGACACCTTGCTGAAAACAAAGTGTTAACACTTTGCGAGGTTTAACCTGAGCTTCTACATTTTAATGGAATTTGGCAGGTTTCCAGAAGGTAGGCCTTAATGCTTACTATGTGTGCATCCCATAGCGGACTACACTGCAAAAAAATTAAACGGCGGTGTTGAACACCAATGACACCAGGATCACCCGGTGAAAACATGTACTGGTGCTGTCTTTATATATATCAACGATAGTGTTAAATTAACACCATATTAAGGTTTTAAAGTGTAAGTTGCTTGAACCAAGGCAACTACAATCTCATATAACATCCAACATTATTGAATGAGAATATTATTAGAGAGTATTATTAAATGAGATTAAAACTGCTGCAAACTGCTCACTGGCTGAAATTACCTGAAATATACAAATCAAAAAAGTTAAGAGGGCCTACAATTTCGATATTCTCTAGAGACAAAATGGCTGTGTATATGTACATGAAACAAACATATAATAAAGGGGGACATACAAACATGGTGCTTAACATGGTTGGGAGAAGAAGCACACAAGAGAAATAACAGAGTGGATCGGAGTGTTCAGAGTTAGGTCTTCGGCAACTATTTTTAACACGTGGATAAGTCCATATCTTGCTGGTATGTTCTGTCAATAGTTCGGCAGGGTGGTCTCACTTCTTGTGTTATTATTAGCATGAAAAAAGAAAACTAACCTTTTTTCAAGCAAAATATTTCGTGGCGTATCACAGTGTGACTATTGTAAACTGGCTGTGGACAATAAAGACAAACTTGGACAGCCTATATAATGAGTGAGTCACACAGTCACCTCGTAATGAGGCTACCAATAAAGAATTATGTACGCCATCTCTCTTGGCAAAACTTGGACGGATAAGGGCTAAAACAATCTGATGAAGAAATAGATAATTTGCCTATAGATAACCACGCCTACACGCACAGGAGGTTATTGCATTAAAATAATGTCTGAAGTTCAAAAACACAATTACTGTCAACGACCGCAAGGGAAAGGACCCGTAACGAGTTGCAATAACAGCACTCGTTTCTGATTAATTACAATCTGAATTCTCTATGGTCAAAGCAAGGTTTTCCTGACCACACGCACGGAAGCGGTTACTTTGAATGTCGAGGTATACGTGTGTTTTTTAGGTCGTGTGTGAAGCTGAATATAATAAGGAGAAGGAAGATAACATGGTACGCCTCGAGCGCTAGGGGTGTGACAGATCCCATCACAAGTCCCTATACATCCGGCCCTGCACAGTTTATATAAACCCCTGCAAAGTCCATCACAAGTGTAGACCTATTCAGCGGCAGCCATTTTCTGATGTGGCACCTGCAGCCGATTTCACGAAACCTTACGCAATGGCGCAAGCCCCCTTGCGCCACAGTTTCACGAAAGTTTGACAGTGCGTAAGTCCGCGGCTTATGCAACAAATTATGGCGTAGCTTGCGCAGTCAATTTAGGTGGCGTAAGATATTGCGTAGCGACTGAAAATGACATATTTTACCAGCAAATCGTAATTGACGTGGAGCCCATCATTGCTCAACTTATTAAGCTTGATAAAAGACACTCACAGTTTCATGATTGAAGTAAAAGAATCACTATTTTACCCGTGACAGAATTGTTAATGTTGCCACACGATATCGCGAAAAGTCGGACAAAACTATTTTCAAAATGGTGGGCGAAGGTGATACAACGACGATTTCGTGAAAAAACACAAAAATACGCAAACAGTCGTCGTAAACGCTGTTTAAAACGTTGCGCAGCTACGCCAAGTTTCGTGAAATGCTCCGCAAGAACTTTGTCTTCCATACATACACAATGTTATGGTTACCTAATGCTTCCCCTAAAAACCTATTACTAAAAAAGAATTCCTGAGAAATCACAACATCCCGCAAACACAATGACCGCCACAAAAAAAGGGGGGGGTCCTCTGTCTTGCTTTAAATGTATACAAGTCCTCCATCCCAATTCAAATCAAATTAGCTTTGAAAAAGCATTTCTTTGTCATTGTTCATTTAGTTTATGACTGGTTTTTTTTAAGGACTTGTGACTGGACTTGTAAAAAGATACAGGGACTCGATTCACTCGAATACAACTTTGTCGTTCGCTACATGGAAGATGGTGTTAGTCAGGCAGATTGGTACAAAATATAATAATAAAAGCATACAATTTGGCACACAGACATAGTATAGACGATGTGCCCTCTGTTTACATCTGTATTCAAATGTGCCCGGCATTGTGCGCACGCATCATGTTTTACATAAATTTGGTTAAGAGATGACATCAGAGGGCACATTTGAATACAGATGTAAACACGTGACGTCAGAGGGCACATCGTCTTCATGCCGTGAGAAAGATATTTGGCTGTAAGGACAGACTCGCTCATGATACGTACGTGCGAACAAAGAGTGACGGCGCTGCGTCTGGTTCAAGGCGCGAGCTACTTTTGAAGCATGACAGTGTCGAGTGTGGATTTACTTGCGGTTGGACTTGATGGACAAGTAATGAACACGACTAAAAGCAATGCTTTCGAGAACACCGCTGAATCTCGTCTGAATAACAGAGCCAAACATCAAGGAGGTGCTTTTATTTGGCTGAAGATCGCGTGAATCAAGACGTATGTCATCGACCACTGGTAGAGAATGACGATTGGCGACGAGGATAGATTTATGTTTCCCGTGATCAGACGAGCAAAAAAAAAGGTTGTTTATCGTTTTATTTGTCTGGGGATGTGGGTACATTTGTCATGTCAACTACTAATACTACATAGATGGGTCGTTTCTGTTCCGTACCATCATTGGCAAAAATGTGACATCCAAATTAACAGCAAATTGAAGATTTATAACACACCAAGGATTTGAAACGCAATTTCGCCATCAATACGCGGAGATGTTAGTCTCGCCGAATGACACTGATCTTTTCAGAGAAAGGTCATGGGCCAAGACATGATGAAGTAAAATACCAACAGCTCCCAACAAATCATCCAACAAATAGTCCCGCCCATCTCGATATGAGTTCACGTCCGTCTTCGGTGCAGTGTCAAAATAGACCAGTTTTCTAATTATAAATTAACATTCATGCACGCATGCGCATAAATAGGCCGGGAGGCAAAAAGCGAAATCGGCCCTTTGAAAATGCACAGGGGTAATTTTCTCGAAATTTATCCACGTTTTTACTCTATTTGAAATAGGACAAATTTGTCCTGCCGGAAATCATCATTGGTATTACTTTCTCATCAAAATTATAAAAATTGATTTCGTCCCGTGTGCACGAGGTCAATATAAATCAGCAGGGCTACTTTCCTCCAAGAGTCAATACCGTGACTTCTGGGGGGCCGGGGTACCATCCATTGCAGACAGAATCGCAGGCCTTGAATCACGGCGTAAATCACAGTGCCAGCGCAAGCTGTGATTCGCGCCGTATGTTCATCCGTGCCACTTAGTTGTGCGAATGAGTCAAAATCTTGCCAATCGTAGTTTGTTGGGGACAAAATCAGCGCCACGAACAAGGACAAATCGTTATTTTCCATCTGCCAACTTTGAGTTTGTTTTGGTATATTAAAACAAAAAGATGCTACTGGATGAAATAAGATAGATGTATATCTACATGTATTTCTAATTTATATTTAATTTTGTGTGATTTAAATTCGACGTTTTCAAAAGAATTGTCGTTTTAGATCGATGAATACATTTATTTCCATACAATAATCTGTTAAAAAGGATGTCAAACGTCATCTTAATTTTTGAAACGCCAGACCAAAAGTAGTCTGACTATCGCCAACTATCGCTGAACTAGTAAGTGCACAGGTACGGTGCATTTAAAAGAACATGTACGTGCGCACGGACGAAATAATTGTTTAAGGTTTTGATTGTTTACCCCTCAAAACCCACTTAGACTAGAAAGTAATATCTACGATAATTTAGGCCCCGCTCTTTTTCAAATAGGACAAATCCTGGAGAAATTGAGAGACATGAATGACAACACTTTATGAACCCCTGTACATTTTCAAAGGGGCCGATTTAGCTTCTAGCCGCCCAGCCTATTTTTGTGCATGCGTTCATGAATTGGAATTTAGTAGGAAACTGGTCTATTGCAGACATACACTCGAGAGATGGAATCTTGACCTTTCAACCCAGCCCATTCACATTAGTTTGACCCCGGGCAATATTTCAAGAATAATACGCTATACACGGCAACACGTTAAAACTGCCCTAAACAGCTGTATAATTTACAGCCGGTTTTGGCCTAGCAGGGCCGACATTGCTCAAGCACTCTACTTTGCCATTCTCAGATATATATTGTCATAAACAGTTTGCAGATGTTTATGTCCCTTGGGCTTTCCTTTCTCTATAGACAGACTCAGTTCTGGCATTGCGTGCAGGTATCCAATCTTTGCAGTTTTTTTATGATCAGGATGGGTTTGCCTTTTGGAAAATGCACACCACTTTTCTCGGCAGTTCATTTTATTTGGTTGTAACTTCTCATGGAATGTTTTGTTTGATGGAAATTTGTTCGGGTAGGTTTTCTATAGGGTTAGCCCCTCAATGTTATAATTTTAGAATTGTACGTCAGCATATAGTACAAAAACAACGTAAACGTTTGTAAGCTTATACGAAAAATACTCGTCCAAACTTCCAGTACAAATTTCAGGTTTTTTTGTAAGGGTGTGAGGAAGGTTCAATGCTCGGTATTAACAAGCGGGACTGGTGATTTTGTGGGGGAAAACACCAATTCAGCCATTTTTGCCCTTGACCGCGTACGTGCTTTTCCCACCTGTCGCGTGCTGTTACCGTATCCGTCAATAACAAAAAACGATGTTGAAATGTTGTGGCTGCAAGGCACAAACCCTTATAGGGAATCGAGACGGAGACAGCGGCCTGCGGGCAAAATCCCTCCAGACATTTCACATCAATTATGCGACCAAATCCCGCCAAAATAAGTATAGAGGTTTGTTTGTGTTTTTTTTTTTTTTATGTTCGCGTATGGCTTTCTCGTAATCAATATAAATGTTGTGTAGATCTGTGTTCTTCATTATTGGTGTATCAGTTTAGAAATTATGTAGGTAAAATGGTAGAATCTTCTTTTCGATTTACACTGTAGAAATGAGCATGATGTGATTTTGTATTCAAAGCTGGCACGGCCAGTAGCAGGATATGTGATTTCAACAAAAGATTTCCAAAATCACATCCAAATACTTTAAATTCACATCCTCAGTCCAAATCACATCCAAATTCACAAGTCGTTAACATTTACATCCACTGGGTGTGAATTTGGACTTAAACGACTTCCACCCACTGGTGCGAGCTTGGAAGAAGATGTGAATTTTGAACATTTTGATGTAATTTTAGAAATCTTTTGTTGAAATCACTGTCCACTTTGAATGCAAAATCACATCAAGCCCATTTAGTGTACTCAAAGTGTGTGTAAGATTTGTTAATACAAAAAGTGTAGCGATTTGTATTCAACTCATCTTGTTGTATTGGGTCACATATTTGAGGCATGGCAGTTATTGGGGTCATTTGGAGTTCCCATTCAGTAGAATCTATATACTTAGCACGATATGTGGCAGAGGGGTACCCCCCGCTTATACCTATACCTTATACACACTTAACACTATTGTTACCTAACACATCCCCCCTTGAAACCTAAAAAGAATTCCTGAGATTCCGGGAACACAATGGTCAACACAAAAAAGGGGGGGTGTTTCTCTGCCACATATCGCGCTTCATATGAGAATCTATACCTGCTGAGGAAAATGACAATTGGTTCTTGGAACAAGCATGGAGCTACAACATATTATTTAATAGCTCCATGGAACAAGAAGAATTCACACCAGCGCGCGTCTCGGACCGGTAATCATCAGTAATTCCCACTTTCTCTTTCTGCATTGTTTACTAAGTGGTTAGACAATTGATGAGCAATTGAAGTTTATATACAAGGCCTAAATATAGTTTTACTTTCTGCGAAACAATCCACAGCCCCTTTGACAGTGTAATCATGCGTTGGTCTGTGGTTTTGTCTGCGAATAAAAGGCTTGGAATGTGCTAGGGTTGCAAGAGCACTCACTTTCAGAGAACGCCCCTGGAAAGTCTGTTGACAATTAGAAGAGGATTTAATAGAAATTGAATATCTTCTCGAATCCCTGCAGCACGTAAATTTGTATCCTCAAATTTCAATTTTAATTTTAATCTGGAGTTAGGATTAAAATGTTTGGTTTAATGCCGATTGTCCACTTCGGTTATTACTTACTATGTATAGTTACTAGGGCTCAAATCACCAGGTGGATGTTTATTATAATGACCTATATCAAACCATGGTGACGGTATACCTAGCCGGATATGAGACCGACGGACTTCCCCTTAGTGTTATATCTATACACTCTTTGGACTATTGTTACCTAAACGCGCGCCTGACAAACGTACAAAGAATTCCTGAAAAACCACAGCATTCCGCAAGCACAATGACCCCCCACAAAGGAGGAGGTCCCTCTATCTCATTATGAGCGCAAGTGACGAAGTAACAATAGGCTACAGCGACAGTATACCAAACACAAATAACATATCGGGGGACAGAAGTCAATATTGCTAATCGGTTTCTGTCCTTGCTTGATGGGTTTGCTGGAGTTAAGAATGCTCGTTATTTTAGCCTGTGGGGACAGATTTTCAAGCGAGTATTCGGCTGTGAGGTCTAGTATTATCAAAGCTCGACATGGTGAAATCGGGACTCATCATACAAATTAAAAAGGGACATGACCTTTGGTAAAAGTGAACGTCGAACAATCAACCTTGGCGAAACTACGACTTGGGGAAAAGGGTATTACCGAGTTGATGTGCAACTCTAACTACAATTTCTCAAACACGAAAGCGACAATAACCGAGAAAGATACACTGTACAGATAATTTGGTTTAAAGGTAGTATACACCATTGGTAATTGCTTGAATTGTCATGAATGGGTAGATTTGGGGGGTTGTATTTCATAGTAAATATCGTTTAACTGACTTTTCCGAAGTTTTACAATCATGGATTCATGGAAAAGCACGAAAAACAACGACCGGGGTCGAGCAGTTATTCTTATGTTATCTTTGTTTTTTCGCGATCGCCGGACGGCGATCGCGAATTTTTCTTTATAAAATTCTATTTTTTGGAATAATTACATGATATCTAGCGCAATCCTTTTGCTGGGTGCCTAGAATCATTATTTACTTTCAATTGAGTAAGATATTTCTGTATAATCTGCAAATGGTGTATCCTACCTTTAATCCACAAAACGATAAACCTCAACGAAATACAAACTATGTTTCAGTTAAATACTGAGTGGTTAATAAGTTGAGATAAAAACTTTGTACAGAAGTCACCATTCTATGAGAAATTGAACATTTCATTTCTGCAGTGTCTCATCTTACTATAAACAAACTGAATATAGCTGCTTCGTTTGACCGTATTCTGTGTTATTAAGTAAAAGCAGCTTGTCAAAGTCTTGTTAAAAAAACACCAAACATTTAGAAAATCTGATATATCCGGGCCTCGGATGAGCCAATAACCACAGATATGAGCAGTTTGTAATAATTATAACTTAAATTGATATCCACCGATGACAGGAGCCGACTACGTGAAATCTTTTTAGGAATCGAAATCGTTAATATAATAGAAAACATCCGGAACTCGCTACAATCAACATTAAATCGGATAGTGTTTGTTTTCAAAACTTACACCCCCCCCCCACCCCCCCACCCCCCCCCCCCCCTCCCCCCCCCCCCCCCCCCCCCCCCCCCCCCCCCCCCCCCCCCCAATGTTCTTTTAACTGTAACATTAATGAAGTAGGTCACTGGGTTGCATGTGCGTGCAAAACGCCGTTTTCATAGAGCAACATCTCCGGCGTCCAAACATCCACATCCGAGAGACCCACAATCTCAACTAGTATAATAGTCTAGCCGTATCTAGGAAGGAAGGAAGCGAATGTAGCATATGCGTGGCAAGCAAGAGGTATGCAGCTTTATGCTTTGCAATGAGTTTTGCCAGCGTAGTTTTGCTTTTGCAAAGAGGACAAACAAACATAGAGAGAACTTGACACTTAACTAGGCCGAGGGGTAAATTTGCAGTGGCTGTATTGCCCCTTATCTTTCAGGAACAGCACATGCGCATCACAACATTTTCCGCATATTCGGGGGTAAACAACATTGTTTTGATTTGTTTTGTTTTCGGTCGACTTGACCGTGAATTAGTTAGTCATAGATGTGCTGACAGACGGACAGACCTTGGGATATTTTTGGTAACTCAGAAGGCCGAATACATCGGGAGTCAATCCTCTTACGACCCTGTCTGCCGATATACCAACAACGAAGGGGCATTTTGTTCTCAGGTATTTATTACTGGTACATTCTTTTTTTTTGGGGGGGGGGGGAGGGAACCAAGGATAAATTCTAATCAGGCTCCAAAATCCAAATTACTGCGGCAACAGTAATTAATTTTAATCAACGTAGTTCGGCGCAAATTGCAGGGATAACGTTGACATTGACGGTCAGTGGGGAAGTGGCCTTATAAGAATGGTTAATTAAGCCATCGGCCTCGGTCCAAGAATTGGGCCTCCAGTACCAAATGATTGAGAGGAGTAATGCTCATATAGCGATTGTTGAAAAGGTATGCTCACCCGTAATATAATTTTAAAAGGCCTGATATCATTGCAGCGTGAGCGGTGGCATATTTTTGGTCATTATAACTTCTTTTCATATTTTATTCTTCTTTAAAATGGCCGCCAATGTGCTTGTTTCCAGATTTATACTAGTAAAGATGTGATAATAAGTATTTTGGCAGCATTTTTGTTAAAATGTGATAACACCTAAAAGGCTGACACCGCTGCAATTCTATCATATATTGTCAATTTTTAAGGGTGCACATCTTGCTAAAAATCACCATGGGCATTATTCTCTTCAATTAATACCGACCAATCCCCAAGGCCGATGGGCTTGCCATAAGTCTATCAAAACATTGACAGGCGAGGCGCGTATCAAACGATAGACGACGGGCGCCTTCGACCTCACTGACACACTTTGGCGACCCAGTGTACATGTATGTACATGTACTCTTCAAAGCTTTCTGTCTAAGGAATGTATTATACGAGAAAAGTAAATGACGAACAACCCAGAAATGCAATTACAGGAATCCATTCATTCCAAAATAAAACATTTTGTTTTTATTGATGCCCCGCTTTGAAGTTAATAATAATTGCCTAGTTACCGCGAAGGCTGCTTTGGGGTGGACACTATTGTAGCATGGCATTTATATTATTAGAATATTGAGGGCAAAATGTATATATCTGTTGCTACCCTATAAATTAAGTCCTATAAACATAACACGTGCCACGGATCTAACTCGTTGTAAGGTCAATAGCTTTTGAAGATCCTTAACACCCGATTTATTTACACTGGTCTGAAAAGTACACACATTCACGTTTCCAAAAGAGATTCGTCCGTCATCTGGTGCTACCGTAATTCTTATTAATAAACAAGAACATGTCTACCTTGGTAAATGCGGCCAAAATACAAAAATTAAAGTAATATTTGACAAGGGCCGTTTATGCCCGTCACACAATGATACCGATGTCAACTAAACCACATACAATGCATGTCCTAATCTTCGACTGGGAGTTTAAACTGTACAGCCCCAAAGTAGCTGAGCGGACACAACTCATGCATGGGAGCCAATCGCTATGGAAACATCTTGAGTTGAAGTATCGGTAAGATAACTCGGGGTTTGCTGTTTGCGAAATCGGACTAGGATTAAGCCAACACCCCTTATACCCCCCCCCCCCCCCCCACCTTCTCGGCCTCCCACGTATATTCTGGGTTGAAAGTAGCCGGTCTGTTTCGGGGGTGGGGAGACACTTACTAGTGATGACAGAGAGGGGATTTCACATTTGTAGAGGTTAATTTGGGAAGTACGAAAACGAGAGTTGTATTCAGAAATAATGTGGCACTGACGAACGTTTACTTCTCGTTATTAAAGTTGGTCCGTAGGCTTGCCTAAAACTGAGATTAAAGGTAGTATACACCGTTTGCACACACAAAAAGACTGTAAAATGAATAACAGGTTTTTTAAGCATGCTGTGAAATCACGGCACTTGGTTTGCTGTGGTTTTCAAGAATTTCTTTTTTAATTTCTAACGATTGCCTGTAGGCAATCGTTAGTAAGTCCATATTTATTTGCAAAACAGTTCCACATCCGTGAATTGTAAATGCACTTGGTTGATATCCTCCAAACAAATTTCATCTAACTGGAGGTGTGGTGAGAGTGGTCGAAAATTGTCGCAAAGAGCATTCTTAAAGTATGAGTTGTTGAGCGCCACTGTTGGGTTCGGGAGGTCTTTCCAACTCAATGCTGTCGGGAAAAATGAATTAGCTAACCGGATATTTGCCTGACGTCTACGAATTGAATTGCTCTGTTTCATATGAAGAAAGTCAAGGAACCAGACTACACGAGCATTTAATACTATAAACACAAAACTTTAAAACGGGCCAGCGTCACAAACATTTTCAAAAATTACAGTATAAAAACAAACGGGGGTCATGCAATGCAATTTGGCAATTTGTTGTAATACGGTCCTTAAAAATGGCACCTGTGTTTTGATGGTTAGCGTTAACACATTGACCCGAGTGAGGTCACAAAAGGTAAGCTCTTTCCCTTGTCGCCTGAAAAGTGATTACATAATTCGGAAGTACTTCGAACATAATTTAGCGTTGTTCTTTGGAGTCAATTGATTGATTGAGGATGGTGTTTATTTTTAGGGAGAGACTGCCTCTTATGTCGCGTGTCCTCCCTCGAGGCTGGCAGTCTGGCCGGCTGGCTGCCCCCTCGCGGGGCTACATAGGTGCTTGACAAACCTGAGGGCAGTGTCTGACCTGAGGAAATGACCACTAAAATCCTAATAAATCTGGTCACGCGAGGCTGATACAGAGGCTAGGTATGGGGACGGACCCAGCTCCCGGCTGGAGAATTGACAGAATGAGCCGGTGCAAATTGAATACTCAAGGGCTAGGGGCCGGCCAGAACTGCCAAGCCAACTTGTGATTGATGCCGCTCTCTATTGTTTCCTAGTCACTAGTGTTCTTGTCACAAAACGAGGAATTTCACACAGCTAGCTGGAGCACAATTGTTTTTTTCTCAGAGTCGGTGTTTAGCCTACATCTGTTTTTCTCCTTCTTTAGCGAAGTTCGCGGTTTCCAAATCTTTGAGGTCGACATCATCACACGCAATGCGTTCTCCCCCGCTCCCCTAGCCGTCGTTAAAGAGTGCAGTGGGCAGATAAGGTCTCCTCTTATTAGCGGACAAAAGAGAGAAAAATGATGCAGTCCAGACGGTGGGTGGATACTGGGAAACAACCACAATCGCCCACGCTAATTCTGGACGTCGCTTGCGCCACATCCGGAAAAGTGTAAAGTTGCTTATACATTTAGACTATTGACGCATTTGAGAATCACTGCGTCCTTCAAACGGGATGAGTACTATAATATTTTCACTAACAACAGGGAAATATCATGGGTAGAGGGGGGGGGGGTGCGCCCCTGTCGGAGAACCGTGCACCCAGTTCCATCCCTTTGAAATCTTCAAGTGAACACAATCAGTATATAATTTGCCTTCAGTGTGCCCCCCTCCCTTGAAAACAATTGGTGCACCCCCGGATGCCTCTCCACAAATGTATGCCGCTGAACCCACGTTACGTGCAATACACACATCAGGAAAACAACCTTTCCTAAATTAATGTTGTCTTCTTCTTTTGTATGATGATGAGCAGCTCAACGTGTTGCTGCATACATCGGTTTGATGACATTAGTGAAAACAGGGTGGACCGCGTAAAGGTTGTCACCTCCCACCCCAATAATGTTGTCATTCGACGCGAAGGGATTAGTTTGGTTGTCAAACTCAAGCTAAGTTTGTATGTCAAATCGTTTAGCACTTTACCGTTGTAATTGTTGGTAAAGGTTAGGCTGGATTCAGGTGTAGCATTTAAATGGAATGCTTTTTATAGTGGCCACGGCCCCGGTTAATTTTACCATTAGTTTGCTAAATAACCGGGCCCCAGGCCGTCTGGGACACTGCAAAAAAAATGAGCAGGAACAGGAAGGACCAAACTGTTCCCAAGTATAGTATTTTATGCATTTGTAAAATCCCAAAGGTTGTTCAATAAAGGTTTCACCTTTCAGTGATTCCGACCAGACCATCTAGGGAAGTTTCTGTCACCGCGGTGGGTGGGGGCAGTAGCTCGACTCCACATGCCACGGAAACATGAAGCGATGTGCCAGGAATCGACCGATATCCACCCCATGCCAGCTCCTGGCCACCATCCCTGACCCTCGCTGATCTTCTGACTTTCCATTTTTGTGTACGTCCAAGACAAGTGTACCCCACAAGAAAAAAAATCTGCAGTGCGGTGCTGATGAGATTCGCCCGGTCCCAGCAGGCTTCCAGAATTAAAGGTCTTGGCATGATCTTGTTGACATTTTCTCCACCTATCTGTTGTCTGGATCTACGTCTGATGCTATTTTCTTAAGAAATTAATTCGAGCTTGTGACATTTATCTTTCATTCAGCAATATATAGACTTTCGACTTGCTTAGACTGTTAAGTGGAAGTTGCATGGACAAAAGGGGATATGACTTTTAAGAGCAAGCTCTTCATGTGATCAAAGACTTTCTCCTCAAGCCGGAGGCGCTTTCCTGTTTTGCTGAGGCGTTGTTTTATAAAGTTTAAGCTCCCGTACAATCAATTTCTCAGTCAATTTCTGTCTCTCACGAGAATGATCGATCGATCGAGAAAAAACACCCATCTGTTGGTGGCATCAAAGTGGTTTATTGTTTACCCGGGTTGATGACCCAATTCAAACTTCTGTTATACAACTTAATTTTCGACAGTCCCGGTCCACTAACAAAATCATAATGGTAACTACAATTGTTTTGATGAATTTGCCATCTGTTCACAGGATCAGACCACGGGACAAACGGAAGACCGGAATGTGAACAATGAAACAAGATGACGGCACATGATAGATGATAGAAAGTGAACGTTTAGGGGTGTGCCGATTGGACGAGGAGTGGCACGTGGTTTTTTTTTGATTGAGCCGAGAACCGCAATAATAGTTGATTCAGACAAGTAAGAATGTTTCTCTGATTTGAATAGACATTCGGTCGGAGATCATTCAAAGAGATCATTTCACAATTTGCGACAGCACGCGATCATCAATAGTACCATTGTAATGTATTATTTTCTAAAAGTGCCAGGCCCTAGTGGTCTAGAGCACTGAATTCATAATTCTGCAGGTTGCGGGGTTCGAATCCAGCTTAGGCTATATGGCAATGAAGATATCAGATTGTCTTGTTTCAGTGTGAGGGGTTGTTACGCACTTTTCTTTGATGTAGCCCACACCTCGAGTGGCCAGTTGGACATGTGATGGATTCAATAACTGATCAGCACCTCATTCAACAGTTTATTTCAAGATGCAATAAATTTAATCGATAGTTTCAATCATTAATGGCCCTGTCACACCAGAACATTTTAGGCCAACGCGTGAGTAGCGTGTTGTAATTTTGGCAACACGCTGGCAAACGCTAACCAACGCTAGGCCAGCGTTAGCAACACGATGAGCGCGTTACTCACACGCTGGGACACGCTGTCATACGCTGAGGAAAATTTTTTTTCTCAAAATAGCTACAATTTCCAGCGTTTGCCAGCGTGTGAATGCACACGCTGGCGGCGCGTTTTAGATTCGTTACTCACGCGTCGAACACGCTAGGCGATCGTTATCAACCCGCTATTCACACGCCGGCGTACGCCGGCGTACGCTTGCGACACGCTGGTTATGGCCCTGCCACACCAGGACGTTTTAGGCCAATGCATGAGTAGCGCGTTAAAAATAGTTGATACGCTGGCAATTGCTGAACTTTCACAGAAAAAGTCAAGTGGAACCGTGATTTCAGCGTGTTCATACAGGTTGATAACGGGTTCATAGCGTATGCCGGCGCGTAAGTAGCGTGTGAGGAACGCGCTCAGCGTGTAATGAACGCATCACTGATTTATATAAAAAATACGACAGCGGGTCGCCAGCGTGAGAGTAGTGGGTTGGTAACGATCGTCTAGCGCGTTCGACGCGTAAGTAACGGCCTTCTTGCGCGCCGCTAGCGTGTGCAGTCACACGCTGGCAAACGCTCATTTTTTTTAGGTATGTTGAAAAACGTATTTTTGTCTCAGCGTGAGACAGCGTGTTCCAGCGTGTGGGTAACGCGCTCAGCGCGTTGCGAACGCTGGCCTAGCGTTGGTCAGCGTTTACTCGCGTGTTGCCGAAATTTCAACACGTTGGCCTAAAACGGTGACAGGGCCATTACTGTAGTAGCGCGTCATCTTTGTGTACAACTAATCATGTGTTCGTTGTTGGACCGCGCTACTCACGCGCTGGGCAGTCGTTCATCAGTCGTCGAGCGCGTTACTAACGCGTTATTCACGCGCTGGCGAACGCTATGAACCCGTTATTAACGCGTTATGGACACGCTGAAATCACGGTTCAACTTGACTTTTTCTGTGGAAGTTCAGCGTTTGCCAGCATATCAACTATTTTTAACGCGCTACTCACGCGTTGGCCTAAAACGTTCTAGTGTGACAGGGCCATAACCACTTCTTTTCAGAAATTGAAACCGATACATTTGTTCAATCAGTTTCTAATACGCATCAACTCGTTTCATTTCTGTCCAACGTTAAAATGAACCGAGCAACATGTCCCTCAGTTAAAAAGAATCCCTCAACTCGTTCTACAGTGTGAAGAACCAATCTTCTCTTTCTTCAATTTAAAGAACCCAATCGACTCGTTCCACAGTTTCAAAAACACATCAACCCGTTTAACAGTTTCATCCTCAATCGGAAAACGGAAAACTCGCACGAGATAGATCCTTCTCTTTTCACTGCAACTACCTATACCGGGTTTCAAATGCTCCCTCATTGAACAAAATGTTCATCCAAATTCTTGTATAGATATCATAACCAGCCTGTTGTTCACGCATGCATGTCTCAACAATGCTGCGTCAGCACACTTCGTGAAAAGACTTCGCCAGTCTTGACACTAAGGGGGTCTGTATAGCGACAACATGCCGATCGAGTTAAGGGTTATTTGTTCAGAGTCGGAGGGCTGTCTCACATACACCGTGACATACTCTCTAGTGATACGACTTCGACATGAATATACTAGATTCCCAACTGAGGCTCGTCACAAAAAGGCGGACGGGCTTTAATTCTGGAACAGTTGGAACCAGATACTGCTGGTATAGGCAAAAGACAATCTAGAAGCCATCCAAGGCCGGCAGAACGGCGTGATACCAAAGGTATAGCAGCGATGTCTCGTGGGTTATGTCTCAACGCTTGCACGAATAATTGTTATGTTGTGTGGTTTTTATTCCACTTGGAACACACCCCTTAACCCTGTGGAGGGTTACAATAACATTTTAACCCTAGATGTTATAGATTGGCAGGAGAGTCAGCAGAGCTATATCAGACATGAAGTTTATAATACAATAATTTTTGCAACACGATTAATATTAGGTTCATCTGTTGAACTCGGGAGGTTCTGGATTAGAGTCCCACCTGGGTAGATGTTAGCACCACTAGTACCTATATCGGCGAGGGACAAATGATCAGTAGGAGGGTTGATTGTTAAGTTCGTAACCTATAAATGGTATTAACGAGTCCGTTTTAAATACAGTTATTTGTCAATGGTCTCCCTTTATATTAGTCTAACGGTCATGGAGAATACAGATCCATTATGTGTATAGAAGCCGTCGTCTTGGGCCCCAGAAAGTGGTCCACGGCATCAATGACGTCATCATCTGATGCAAAATGGCAACAACCGAGCTCCGTATTTAAACATCATGAACATGTCATAGGGTTTCAAATCAGTAAAATAGGGCGGGTATTTAACCAGTTTGAATTCGTATTTCTGTATGAAAGCGATGACCTGGGCCGTAGCATTGTCCTGGTAGAACTAGAAGAGCTTCCCACGCCAAATCTGTTTGATTTTCTTCCGTAGCTGTTTCAAGAGATCAGCGTATATAGGCCCCGGTGATATCGTGATCGTTTTTAATCATTTAGAAAGTTAAACTGCACTCGATTTCAGTGAAAACTGAAATCTCCTTCTATCTTAGGCCACGCACTATTTTTAAACAGGCAAGTAGCCATTTGTTTTAAACCCACAGGAATTGTCAGTACACGTACCCGGGAAATAAACAAGACGACGTGGGTTTTGGCGCGTTCGTTCAAGGACCTTCTGTGGGAGGTGTGGTCGTCTATGGTTGTTCCGGAGGTTCCCCTTTCAACATTGTCCACGTCAAATAGTATGGGTTTGAATTAGTTATAATAATCATTACAGTATATACTTAAGTTTGTAACAAGTATTATTGTTCAAAGGGGGCCTACTGAGAGTATGCCATAGTTAAATGTGGTATAGAACATTTGCAAACCCCAAAACCCAAGAAACAAAATCCCGTATACGCGGGCATCACTAAATTTTCCCTACTTCGACCTATCAGATCTACTTCGACCTATTTGTCCTCAAAAGGCAAATTTAGCTCAGAAAATATGGAAGCGTTTTACTGAGAAAAACACGAAATGGTTAAGACCAGTTGCAGAGGGTTTGTGCACAGGGTGTCAAGTGATGTCCAGGTATGTACATCTTTCGAAACCCAAAACTACTTAATTATTATGAAGATTTGAATTTTCAATAATTTACCTCGACCCACCCACCCACAATTTCGAAATTTAAAAACATCGAAATGTTTGAATGACCCCTAAAGTGAATAATAGTTCTAAGAATGTTGTAAATCGTGGCATCTGGTGTGCTGTCATTTTCAAGAAAGGTGACATTTGTTTGAATCAATTTCCAAACATGGCCGGCCAGCCACCGTTGTAAAAATCTGACTGTTTTCAAATACTGCCCCCAATTTATAAAATTTAGTTTGTCCACGTTTTGTTACTGGTTACACATCCGTGAATGGGTGAATATGATAATTCTCCCATTTCTATATAATTGATCTGTTCCATCTGAAGTGCATGGGCTCAAGGAACCAGACTACAAAATAGGGGGCTTTTTTCACTGGTTTTTCCAGTTTCTATGAACACAAAACTGTTAACAGGCAAGTGTAACAGTATGTTCTATACATGTAATACCAATCCCCCAATATATCTATTTTGAAAGTTTGTTTGATAGACATGATTATCCAGCTATAGTAGCTATATTTATACAAGGGTTAGATATAATGTCAGTATAGATATATTTTATACAAGGTAATCTCTACATTCGTTTTAGCGCAGGGCAACCAAATTGAATTGGTTCCAGCACTAGTAGTACCATTCACTCTCGGGTAGAGAGGGTTGCTGAACTCACCCACATCTTATCTATACCCACATCTTAGCATCACAAATCGGAAATTTCGCAAGAGCTATTTTCATACATCGAAAACTTGGGGCAATTTGTCCAAACTCGGAGTTCCCGTAACTCGTCTCCTGAAAGAAACGAAACCGCCCTCCTCGGAATAAACGTGTTTATAGGCATGTCCCGGGGAATGTTTTCATTATTTAAAAGTGAATCCAAGCCTACGAGGTAAACATGTTCTAGGTTTTTATCGATGTTTAACACTGCTTCCTAAACTTGCTGTTAGATCCCGTTCCCTGGAGGCTCCAAGAATCGAGAGCGTCACGCATCTGCTTTTTTATCGCATGAAAAACTACTGTCATAATACGCTGAAAATGCAAGGGATATGTACTACGAGTGCACCGATTAGTTTAAGTCCGCCGGCGTAACTAATCAACCGTGGGGACAAAGTCAGCACTGACCAAGAATGGTTTTGTCAATACAAATTAGGCTACAAAAAAGCTCAAAATAGAACTAGCGCTGTAAAAATGGCGTGTTCTTGGTAACGCTGAATGCATCCAAACCAGCAGATTCAGGTATATATTAACCTATTCTGTCGATGTGGTGCAGCATTCACACTTTTTTTTTTTAATGCGGCAGATCCGCTGCTTCAGCAAAACGTTTTTCGCAAAGTCACAACAATTTTATAAGGTGGAATATGCATCAGGGGATGTAAATTTAATATTAGATTTTGGCCCTTCACCAAAGTGTATAATTATTTACACTGTATTATGCTGTAGTGTTGTCCCGGTGGATTCTTTGGATTTTTGTTTTATCTTTGACTCGGTTGAGACTCGAACCCACGACTTCCTGCTTTCTAGTGCAGATGTATTACCAGTCGACCATCAAAACTAGTCTGTGTTGTACAAGATGACGTGTGTACCAAGCGAATCCATCCAACAAAAGATAACCCACTGGTCTGCTAAACGCAACTTGATAATAACTGTAAGCTGTAGTGAAACGCACAATTATTTCCTCGATTTTCCCATAGATAAGACGGAATGTCTCCTTCTCTAAGTTTCAAGGACGACCACCGAAATGTATGACCAACAAGAATAACAGCAACCAAAGAGAAAGTGAAAACACTACCGCAGCCGAACATGACCTGCGCTTACTACCCGCAAAAACATCTTGGTATTCGAGATTCGTCCACGATCTACCACCAAACCCCAGTGGAATATTCTACTTCCTGTTTGCTACGATACGACTTCATAATTAATTCACCATTAATCACTCGTGAGACATACAGCACAATCAACATTCTCACAGTTTGATCTCTGACACCAATTTCACGAAGCTGCTAAGCACACATACAAACGCTTAGCATGGAAATTCTTCCTTCAGTTGGCAAAAACAGGGTTACAAACAAAAACAATTAGGCGAATTATATTTTTTGTGATTGCTACTCAGATGGTTTTTTCTTTCAATAACATGGAGTTTTGGCAGGTAACTTGTATTTACTGAGTAAGGCTGAGCAGTTCAAGTCTGTGATATTCTGTAATGAATCCCTTCCTGCATCCACGGTAAACTGGCAGAGCTTAGCCTGATAATCAGGGGTAATAAAAACGTGAGGAGGCAGAGATATGTATGCGTAGGAGAGTGGGTAGATCACTATACGATTATGCGATTATACTGACAAGATGCTTGATCATTGTGGTCTATGTGATGCGGTCGTATTTGCTAAGAGAACCACATCACTCGGACAACATGCATTACACAATGTGTGTGAATATTGTGTAGTGCCGTTGCCTCGTGTCCTGGAGCATTACATTTGTAATCTGTAGGTAAAACTGCATTTTGTTGGTTCTAGTCCGGCCTGGGACTATGGTGCGTGTGCTCTTGGGCAATGCACTTTGTCACAATTGCTTCAGTAACTTTGTCACTCATTGCTTCTCTCCACCCAGGAGTAAATGGGTACCTGCGAGAGTTATTGTGATTGATTTAGCTGCTTCCGTCTAAGATGAACACATTCCAATAACACCTCCAGATTTCGCAGGGACTCTGGCCTTAGACTAGTGAAGTCCAATTTCAGCACAGAAAGGTGACGAAGGAAGGATACGTTTTAAAATATTTTACAAGGATACCTCAACAAGCAAGCCAAAATTTTGTCAGCCTCCCCCAAAAAAAAACCAAAAAAAACCAAAAAAAACAAACCAATGCCATAAATATTAAAGCACACGGCAAAAAACCGGCCCCTCCCCTTCCTTGTACCATTAATTTCAGAGCTGAGTCCCATGAACAAACAATTAGCATTGGCTTATGCACTCAGGCCTCCTTCACGATGATGTTGTTATTATTGTTTACTGTATGGCTAGACTTAACTTCATTATTCTAATCATCCAAAACACACGACGCACCTGTTGAAGAGAAACTCAAACAGGCTGCGGCACCCCCGCAGAAAACTGCCTTTTCTACGAATTATGACACTGAAGTTAGCCACATCGATACAGTGAAAGCCAGAGATACACCACGACTGCTAAGGGTCCACTATCCGGTGAGCTTTTACAATTATAGACTGGTCGTGGGTTTGACGTCGAGGTGTGACGTCTGCTTAGGTCTCGTAGGGTCATGTCTTCTTGCTCAGGTCGAGTGATTAGCTGTTGAGAGAGTGTCTTGAAGCATGTGTCTGTGGACAAGGGACAAATTATTGCAAAACTTGAGGGAATAACTGCTTCTTCTTTCGTAGGATGCTGCTCAGAACTCTGCATCCGTCAACCATCTGGTGGCCTCTAAAATAGCCGCCAGCGACAAAAATAGATCATGACGCACAGCAGCGTTTTGTTTAGAAGACGCTGCATCATTTCAAAACATACTTTTGCTAAAAAGGCACAACGCCAGCATTGGCTTTAAATAGTGATATTAGACATTTCATCCAATGTTGATTTGTGCAAACGCGAGCTTGATCGACTTTATGCAAAACAGTAAAACAATCTGGGTCCACAGGCATTTTGTTTGGTTTTACCTTACAACCATTTCCGGCCTTGATCGTGACGTGTTTGTCCGTCCTCTGTTTTGAATTATAGAAACACAAACTTTGCGTGTATACGCGGCATCCGACGCGAGCTGGTCAACGGTATTGAAATGGTGTTATAATTATGGCAGACAGGTTGTGCCGACGAAAAGCGTACTGTCAGTTAAAATAACGTGACCATTGCCGCCATGCGTTCTGTTCAGCCTAGCTCCTCGTGGTTGTAGCTCCACAGTCGAATGGATAAAGTATCTTTGAGCAGAAATTTCAGGAGCTCATAAAATGTGCACAGTGCCATACAAGGGGACGTGGCTGGATCTCAGGTCCAGATACTGGAAGAAATGGGTCAGGCAACATGACACGGGCAATTGATGTTCATTTATCCCATGAACTATGCAAGTAATTTCCTGCGCTAGGACTTTCAGCCCCGGTATACTTCGAATGAGGATTAACGCATGATGCAGAATGCTGCCTCAGTGGGACCGTTACACCGGTCAAGCCAATCGTTTCACGTGCGCAGGAATACTATTGTGACGGTCAAGAGGGTAATGGTCATCGTTAAAAATAGCTCCCAGATAAAGGTGCAGTGTTTAGGGGTGGGGTGTACCTGTGCTTTGATTTACCGATATCCGATTTTACTATTAGTAGACTATTCGCTTTTGTTTCATTTGAAGCAGCAAAAATGCCTACAGGGTACTGAATATAGGTACCTAAAGGTAGGATACACCATTGCAGATATCAAAGAAATGTCCTACCGAATTATTAAGAAATAATTTACTTATTTGAAAGTAAATAATAATTGTAGGCATCCAGCCAAATGATAGAGCTAGAATATCATGTAATCGTGTTGGCATACGGCGAGCGAAAAAAAACCACACAAGAACAACAAGAACAACTGCCTGACGCCGGTTAAAAACGAACGCCGTTGCTTTTTTCTCGGCATCCATGATTGTAAAACTTTAAACGGGTCAGTAAAACGACATGTACTATAAAATACATCCCCCAAATTCACCCATTCATAATAATTAAAGCAATTACCAATGGTGTACCCTACCTTTAATGGCCTAAGGGTGGATGCTTTTTAACAACTAACCTGGTGTTGTTTTAACTCTGTGAATGATGTATATTTTCAGAATCTCGATTTTAGTTCAGAAGTTGCATTCAGCCCGTGTTCTTATTTAGCCGATTGCAGCTACGCGATACGATACTGGAGAGAGGTGTCATTAAAATTGGTGCAACCACCAATTTGTCCTAGATCCGCCACTGTCAGTATTTTGGCAGGTAGTTCTGTATATTGCGGTCAACGTATTTCGATAATATCTTCTTTTAAACATGGATCGGTGGTCGTATTAAACCCAAATGCCTTTTATCATTTTTAATTAAAATGGTTGTTCATCGGATTCTGCAAGCTTCGCAAAGTCTGATGATATAATACTTGGTGAGTATGCACAGTTTATGCAACCCCGCCTGCCAGCCAATCGGGGTCTTTAGAAATTGTGACGTCATTTTCAGCACATTGACTGGTCAGTTGGCTGCCATGTTTTGTATAATATCGGTGAAACAGTGGGTTACAGAAGACCAGACAGAAGACCTACTGATTAGTCAGGATCTAGAGGTCAAGAAGCAGATCTTGCGTTGCATATACTTGTACATTGTACTCAATCGACCAATCTGCGAGCTCATCATACAATTACACTTCTTTGCAAGCAGCTATTCTAGACTAGTTTTAACACTACCCCCCCCCCCCCCCCCCCCCCCCCCCCCCCCCTTCCCCCTTAATGGTTAAGCCTTTCCCGGAAAACAAGGATTTCCTTACGGTGAGACGTTCAAACAGTTAACACATTTCCAACACTTTTTTTATGTCATTATATTCTCGTATTAACGAAGTTTCAGTCTTCAACAAGTTTTTGAGGCTGCATTCCCGAGTTGATGATTCAGCGTCAATATACGGGACCCTCGTGGGACTAAAGGCAAGCTTAAGCGTTTATCCTTTGACAACACACGTTTCGCGGTTTGGGGAAATTCCTGCCACGGCGATAATGATGAAAGCAAAATTCATCGCCGTCTGCAGTGGGCGGGCTTGATCAATGACCAAAATCATGGTTTTGTTGGACGGTATTTCTCAAGTTATGTATATCTACTTTTCAGTGGTCATAAAACACCATTCAGTGTTTTATAACTCTCGCCTTGACCCTCTCTGTATTTTATTCGATTGTTTTCAAAGGTATTATCACAGCGGCATTCCTATATATAATAATATAGGGACTATAGGCCAAAACCAATCCTTTAAGTTTTAATATGCAATTCAAACAAGCCCGTTTAACTGTTTGCCCTTAAATAGTTGAATCACTCTTTTTCAGTCTCGGTGCAGGGAATACGAGGCCTACGTGCAAATTGGAGAAAGCGAAATTGCATCACTGTTTATTGGAAACGGTGGCGGTTTGAAGACAAAACGATTGTATTGAATTCCGGGATTGAACTCTGAAAGAAAAGGGGGGTGGATTAAAATAAGAAAGTGTGTGTTCTACTCTTAGATAATTTTTGAGCAAAGGTAAAACTACCATAGGGCTTACTTTAGCTGGAGTTGTCTGGCTTGAATATGTCATGAGTGTTGCGCGCGCACATACACGTTTGTTTATGGTGTAAATCGAGGAGTTTCTTTTGTTCCTCTCGATGATTTCCTTTATTTGTACTCTAACTTTTTCCGACGGCTCTCATTGGTTTTGTACACGAATCTCAATCGAGGACGTCGTCGATTCTAACCCTAACCCCAGTTCACCTTCGTGTCGCCAGGCATGTGTATAAAGAAACGCAGCGAGAACATATACATGTACTGTACATCCATACGCTTTTGAACACAAAATGAAACGCAAAAGTGATTGCAAACAATCTTTAATAAATACACTTCAACACAACCCCGTAAATCGTGGACCGCCTATTGTCCCTCTTTTGTTTGTAGTTTTTGTGAAGGTCTCCTATAGGTTTTGTACACGATTTTTTTATAATAATAATAATAATAATTCTAGTTCTTATATAGCGCTTTTAGACTCCCACAATGTGGGTGTATCAAAGCGCTTTATCCTGCGGTCGGTCAATTGTGGACCCTTTGTTTGTGCCCTAACCCAATTCATATAGTCCACGATTGCCGGTGTTTACATACTGGCATATTTAATACATTTCAAACATACTGTGGACATTTCTTTGTTTTCATGTATTTAAGAACAACGGGGACAAAAGCTCATTTATATCGCGCTGTGAATACCTTTCCAACCCAATTTTGTGATCGTGCACGATCCCTTTACTTTCTGACAGATAACCCTAACCCAAATTGTGTCCAACTTTCTATCTTAGCTTTGCAAGTAGTGCGAGTTCAACGATGGCTTTCCCTATCCCACATAACATGTTAAGTCCAGACCGCGCGTTCCGATACGCAATTTGCTGACCGGATGGGTGGGACACGCACTCGCAACCCCTCTGCCGACTGACACGCACGTGCGGTCATGCTTAGATACGTTCTACGGCCTTGAAGAACGTCATCATTTTAACGCGGGTCCTCCATCTAACACTCTAATTATCGTGGCAAATGGCACGGCACGCGAAATACACGCTCAACTAGAGCGCAACTTTAATGCCTTTCAAATAGTTTCAGTTTGATGTCAAACAAGGCATACAAGTACGAACCCCTTCGTAAAGAATTTGTTTTAAGTAGCCAGTTATTAATCTATGCAGACAGGCTATTGATTTGGAAATAATAGTACAATGTAGTGTTTTTGACTGCGCAGCAAAGCAATGGTTACAAATACACATTATTAAAAATTTACTTGAGCGGGGTTTGAACCTGCGACCTCCGGATTATCGTCCCCGTGCTCTACCAATATGCTACCCAAATGACCTCAAATGACCTTTGTATGTGATCTTTAATATCACCATCATATATCGGTTACAATATTGCATCCATGATCCGATTGCAATTATACAATTCAGCCCGTTTTAAAACCTCACCTTAAATAACCTTCGACCTCAGTACTTAACCTTTAACACGGCCATCATATAAAGGGTTACAATATTGCCTGCACGACCCAAGTTTAATTGCAATAGAACTTAAGTTTGCATGTAAGACCATACCAACATAACACATAGGCTAATGTATACGTATACAGACTACGTACATAACATAGTGATTGCATATAGTTTCTTTCTGAACCTCGTTCAGGCGAGACATACAAATAAAATAAAATAAAACTTAATGATATTAATGGATGATTGGTCATTTGATTTAGCACGGCAGAAGCACGGCGCGATTTCAAACGTCGTGCTACTGACGTTTCGAATACAATTCCAATTCGAAGTTGGCCACAAAATCGTTCATACTTACAATGATACATGTACTTCAATATGTTGCTCAAATGACAATATCTCTTCTCTGAACTCATACTTGTTTCTTTCTGGTTCAAAGCTAACAAACATTTCTTAAACCACACCATAACAAACTTCATTCGTTTTAACATTATCATCCCCAATACATCGTGCTGCCCCTTCTTAGGATTGACGATGCTTATATCAGCAGGGTCCCACCTTCTATTGACAATCTTTCATGGATTAAACAAATTTTTTCCATCACTTCAAAATGTCTTGCAACACTGCCTTTTTCCTCGCCTTTTTCTGCCTCCTACTTACATGATTATGTTCTACAATTATCTTATACTTTTGTATTTTGTATCGATTTGTTATCTTTATCCGTGTCTTTATTTGTTAAATTTGTTTTCCTTGCATTAACTTGATTTATGACACGAACTCCCTTCGTTGAAGTACAGCTTGTCTTTTGTGTGTTTGTATTGTTGTTGTATATAGTTTATGTATTCAGGCTTTTCCTACAACAAGCCCTGGCGTATGAGTATGCCCCTGCCCTTTCCTAAATTTCTTTTTTAGAATTCACCAATCTTGATTTAATCAGTTTGTGTCGAAGTATTATTTTATTTATTGTGTTAATTCTGTTCGTTTTATTATACTTATTTTAATATACTTTGTTATATGCCTCATTGTATTGATTTGTCTTTTGCATGGAGAGAGCAAGATAAATGTTTATGAAATGAACAGGGAGAAATGTCACTATTCTATGAATTAAAACAAAATTAGAAATGTAATAAGTTTTATTTAATATGCAATAACATCTTTATGATTATAACAAATACAGGACTCATTATCCCTAACAGAGATGCTCCACCTTAACACTATACTCTTTTTTGCGCAAGTGACTAGAAAATACATAAATTGAAGATAAGAGCTTCTTGTTCCATCGTGAGACTTCAACAGTCCAGTATAGATAGGTGATTGGACCCTGCTTTTACAAGAATAGAATTTGGCACACAGTCAGAGTATGTCATGAGAAAGATAATTGGATATAGGGCCATCGCAGATTTGTCTTTTGAGGAAATACAGCTAAAATAACAAGGAAAGGCAGCTATTTTGAGGGAAAAAATGACATTTGCTGTTATTCTACCTATATTTCTTCAAAGGACAAATAATAACCCTATATCCAAATATCGTTCTCATAGACATACCCTGACTGTGTGCCAAATGTCATGCTTGCATCATCAAAGGCACAAATCCCCCAAATATTTCCCCTACTGCCCTACTATAACCTGAAAACTCACAGGTGTCTTTTTAAGGTCTCGTTTTATTGCGTGTGGCCTGTCTCCAATGTTTTTGTAAAGACAGGATTTTGAAATAAGGGCATTAATTCGAACCATACAGAGCGCGCCAGTGAGACGTTTCCGTTGAGTGACATGACGTGGCAGTCTTGTGATTGTGAAAATCAACGGCCTATCACAAAGACTTATACAAATATCCTAGACGTGAGAAAAAGGAAGAATGCCGTTTTGGGAATTTTACACAAAACAATATCGAGCATACACTGATCAGAGTCCGTTTGAATCACTTTTTATTGAATACATTGAATAATAATTGTGTCCTAGGGTAAGACACTCTGCTACAATTGCCTCTCTCCGCCCAGGAGTATAAATGGCAACCTGTGTGGGTGGGTACACAACAGACGCGCTGATCATGACCTGTTGCAAACTGGTCTTGTGGCCTGATAATCAGGGGTAATACATGTGAAACGCTTTAAGACATCTGTAATGACTAATTGGTTTGATGAAGGCGTGTGAATGTTTTTCTGTGACAAAAATATGTGTGATAGTTGTTGAATTTGAATATTTTGTTAAATATGGAACTGGGAGGAGTCACCTTCAAGATGTTCGACCAGAACCGTCAAGCTGACAAGGTTTATTTCAAACAACTAACAGGTGCAAGATTTTCCTCTGAAATTGAGCGTAAGGAAGCACTGAGGTAGGAAACTGTCTAATTAACTGGGAAAATGCATCCGTTTTTTATCAATACGGAAATCCCCAGGGCGTGAATGAACTTGACCCCGGAATTCGACGCTTTGATTGAGTCACTACAAGTACGAATAGCTTCAAGATTGACAGCAACACCTAACTTAATCTTATTAATACGGTTTACACGACGCCAATTACAAGCCAAAGTAAGGTCTGAAGTAAACATTGATAAAGGAATGTCCAATCAGACGGTCGCCCAAATATTGATCCACCTGACACAAACTGGTGGTTTCTTGGTTTGGACCTGCGAAGCCGATGCCCATAACAGGTATAATTATCGATGTGATGCCGCCAGGCCCTTTTGGCTATACACCCAACGTTGGTTACATTTGGTTAAACTTTAACAGCTTTGAATAAAATGACAAATACATTTCAGTTTATAAACTGTTGGTTACCAGTAGAACCACACAACAGTTGGTTAAAACATTGGTTACAAATGTAACCTATTTTACCCAACGTTGGGTAAAATGTACCCAACATTGGTTAAATTGAAGAAATGTACACGTTGTTTGTAAAATGTTTAACCAACTTTTGAAACCAACATTTAATACGTTTTTAGAGTGTAGGAACTATCCTCAATCACGAACAAAAAATTATCCAATTGCCCGAACCATTTCAAATATTTGATTCATCCTCAATCCAAAAAAATCATCCGTTATTTATTGAAGTGGAGGGGAGATTGTCTCACTCGTTAAATTCCTCCAACCATGCTCCAATTATCACTACCCACCAGACGAAACAAAACTACATACATAGACGCGTCTTCAATTGCGTATAGGTGAACAGAAATGTAGCGAAAACAAGCACAGGTCAACATGATTGTGTCGAACTAAATTTATTACTTGAGCCCAAAAAACCACCTATCTATAAATAAGTGAAGCATTCCTTGCTGACTATTATAAATGCGAAGATTAATGGTAAACACAACAAACTCTCGCAACCAGAGTTCGCTCCCCGGCACCTCCGGTCTGTATTTGGAGGTATAAAACTCCGAACTAACATTACCTCAGATAACTGACAATTAGCCCCTGCAGACATTACAGGGTCTCGTCAGTGTAACCACCTAATCACAATAATTTGTGTTGCAACGAAGTTATGAAAACAAACTTACCCGTCGAGTTACTCGTAATCCCTCTCAAGTCGTCCAGATTTGATTCGTCACACAATAGACGAAGGACCTTGTTCGTCGTGGTGAACATTAACACTCCCCAATGTCTGTGTTGCAGTGAAGGCCGATTAAGGCTCGATTTACAAGTAAGGAAGAAACATCGGAGTGTATCGACGAAACAACAATTTTCACCTAAAGGCTGACCTATTGCCAACTCCGTATCATATCTGCAGAGAGCCGGCAGTGTGATACGGGAACAGCCAATCACAGGAGATTGTATGTAAACTCAAAAATAGGCCTAATCAAAACCATGGAGACAGACTCCCGGGTTGTGTGATTGAGAGCTCGGCAAACACGTCAATTGGCGGGAAACCACTAAGACGCAGCTACTATGAAAGCCAAAAAAGTCTCCTCAAGTGTGTCATGTACGCACAGTATATTATGTACGTGCACGAAGTAAACCGTGAACATTTTAATCGAGATTCCATCACGCAGAATAATTGCTTTTCCTCATAAATCCGTCCACGTAACTTCCTCGCTTGGTCGAGCAACCGTCAAAAAGCAAGAGATTATTAAAGAATGTCCAACCGCGTGGCAGGTAGCTTTTATGAAGGACCTATTTAGGGAAATTCCAAAGAAAAAAAAATCATCCAAAGTTCATAAACCCCCTCGGAGGCATCTAGTGTCTCCATGGAGGAAACCTTGAACCACCTACACATGTGACTTATTAAATCAAACGAAGTTTTCATCACAACATCAAATCTAATTTTCACATCCGGAGAAACGAATTTTAGGACAGAAGAAAAACAAATGTGCAAAATTCATGTGCTTTTTACGACCGTCAAGTTGATGTGATTTACGGCCAATAGACCGTACCCCCTGTGGTCGACCCGTATAAACGGTGATATTAATAAGGCTCAGCTGACGAAAAAAACACTGAGCACCCTTGAATGCAAAGGAAAATATGTGGTAGAAACTGCCCAGGGGTCGCCTTGACATTACTTATACCCACCTCCAAAAATGTACCTGTCCTAATCATAACACAAATTTCACAAATAACACAAATTTCGTGAAAATTTCATAACACAAATTTCGTGCAAATTTTATTTTTTAAACCGAGTCTTCCTGCAGGGGAAGAGTGGTAGTTAAGATCCGCGATATGATAAGACTGCGAAGATGAGTTCCACGGAAATCACAATTACAAACTGGTGACTGAATGAATGTTTTGATGACTGTCATTAATATTTTGGAAGGGGAATGACATTGTTTAGCTTTCCGTTGCATTTTTCCACTTTATTCTTTGTGCTTATCAACTCCATCAAATCGGTCCCCGCTCCCCAAAAACTATTACCTTCGAATCTGGGAGGTTTCCGCTGTGAACTATGGGTTTCTTCACGAAGCACCAACCTGCGGCGGATTCTGGGATATCATCGAGACATAGTTGACGACAGGCTTTCAGTGAACCGCAGAGCTTGACAATGACATCCCACGACAAAATAATGGCATCTTACCAGATGTCCAAGTTATAACATGAGACTTCCGGAAAGTCAAGGTCACTGTCCCCTTTTAAGCCCAATTATCTGTTTTACGTCAGTCCCACCCGGACATTTTGGACAATGTTGCCTTCCGCTTTGTTTTACACGAAAGGCCCACGGGAGAGTCAATAAGAATCGTTGGCTATCCAGGTTTATACCCGAGCTACTGGGCAAGGTGAAAGATCAATAGTATTCGAGATCTTGCATTACAACTTGGGAAAAGTATGTGGGTACACGAAATAATGTGTCTAGACCGAGAAGATATGTGATACTCAATGCATAATGGATCTCACTGGTGTATTAAAACTTACATTTCCCAAGTTGTACTCTCGATCAGGCAAATTAAGAAAGTGTCCAACCTTTTAGAACCACATGAGAACAACATGAAACAGTACTAGCTTTCATCCGATGCGCAGTCGGTTTTCATTACATTACTAGCTGTTAGATTCCTTCAGCGAATCTTGATATCATCCTGAAACACATAGCAGGCGTTGTTAATAAGCAGGTATAGCTAAGATTCTCCCTCTCCATCCAACCGTAAAAATGACTCATAAAACACCATGAAATCAGAAAGAAGATCAAACATTACATGACACTGTGAATAATTAAGTAACAATGGATTTAATGCCAAGTAACAATGGATTTTCGTTGTTAACGTTAGTGCACCGTTTTTCTTTTGTAAGATGTCTATATAGTGTGAGAGAATGCTTGGTATAAAACGTATATTACGACGCATGTCGAAACCTACCAAACCCAGCAAGGTCTAACCAAAACGGCCCCCTCTCTTTTTGTATATTCCTATTACACACCATATATTCTAGGCTATACTTCCCTAACACATCCCCTAGATATCTAAAAAGAATTCCTGAGATTCCGGGAACACAAAAGAGGTTTCTATGCTTTATAATTATATATAATTGGCTTATAATTTGGCTACCCAAGCCAAACCCGATATCCTGCAAAATTTGTGGCGTCCATGTTTGTATGCCCTTTTAAGCCACATATGAATGCATGCTGCATAAACAGCATGAAACTAGAAATCTGTTCGTGGACGAACACAAGTTGCTTCGTGTGAGTATTATGGTTTAGTTTGGCAATGACAGTGCGCCGAAACTGCTCAGACCCGATCATAGAAAAAGGCGTCACCGGCGTTGGACTGTGCTTGCGTGGTGAATACACTGGGTGGTAATTAAATGCTCAGGAACAACAACACACACACACAAAGTCAGCATAACAGACAACAACAAGACCAAGAAACACCACTAAACTTTAAAGGATTCCTAAGAGACAGGGATAACTTCTATTGGTAGTCATATACCAAAACGAACTGAAAGACATGTATTGAAATTAACAAAAAGACGAATATACCATGAAGCCATAGGTTATTCTTGTAGCTCCATGGCGTAGACATACCAGAACATGTCTGTTCGATAAACAGAACATGGGGCTTTTCCGCTTCTATATTATTAAAACTGGCGAGATGTCTGTTTGTTTTGTCTGTCCCAATTCTCCACACATAGTGCACCGTTTGGAGGTCAGCAATGCAACTGTGATTTGTTAAGGCAGTGATTGGCAGTGACCACATGATGATTGCGGTGATTTTTGTGATTTATTAGACCTAGTATATAGGCCTAGTATCTAGCGGGGGGCAAAGGGCAGTAATGCAGATCATATTTCTACGTTTATATCGTTTTTTTGTTTTTCTCTTACATTGGGGTGTACTTTTAGAGTTGCTTTTACCAATTTGTGGTTCTAGAGCAATGCCTCTCCCCACCCACCCCCTCCCCCTTACATAGGGATTTGTTGGCATGGTTGTGTACGGTTTTTCGGTCATTTCCAACATCGTCTTTTATCAGTTTGTGGTTTGGAAGATTTTGTTGGTTCAGCTTTATGTTCTTTTAACCATTAGTGGTTTGTGAGAAAAACAATGGTTTGGTATGAGTTGTTTTGTTTTAACAAACAACCCCTCAACATGTTATACAGCCTTATTATTACTCGGATACACAAAGACACAACTATAACATTTGAGGATCACCTTTCGGCACCTAGGAAACCTGCAAAAATCTCAAGTCGATCCGACTTTGCAAAGTGCCAAAGTCGGTAGTCACAATAACCCTGTACAAATCGAATAGGTAAAATCACTGAATCAGGGGAAAATAAAGTTTGCCTACAACAACAATAGTTGCTTCGGCAATAAGGCTGAAACAACTACAACGAATGTCTCTTTAATCGAAACGAACTAGTGACGATGCGCACTAGTTCTGCATGACAAAATTGTAAAATTTGAGTTGTTTAATGCTATGCCGCTTGAGAAATGCTTCGTCGAACAATCCACATATGTAGATAATTGCATACCAAACAGATATAGATTGGGAGGCACGTGGAATTTAATTTGTATCAGCCAGTACGGCCATTTTCCAAAATGGCCGCGACAGAACATGAGTACAATTTGGTAATCCTGAATATTATAACACTCCTGGGGCGTCATTTTTAGTTGTTGCTTGTTGAAAGGGGTAGGCCTATAACTTTCGTTTTCGTTACAAAAGTTTAATAATATTTGTCTATCCTTGTTTAGCCCCCATTCTCGCCCTTTTGTTGACTTCCCCTTAAGATTTGTAGACTTTTTTTCTATCACTTTGGCACTTTGTAAATATGATCGAGTTCAGACTTGGCACATACTTAGTGTACCATCTGCAGTACAGATGGTTCCCGAAACGTTGTGTCACGATTGCGTCATCCGGTGTCATGTGACGTCAAATTAAAGGTTCAACATTTGAGGAAGTACACGTCTGATGAGGTTTAAACTTTATATGCAGTTACGTCGGGATGTGTTATGATATAAATTATTGAGGTGACGTCATCGTGTGATTTATTATTATTTTAAGGGTTCTAGGGAAAAGTTGAAGCCATATCTCATAAACAGAACATAAACAAATTCGAAATTCTTTTTGTAATAGGTTTCATATAGGTGAAAGACATTATGCACACAATTTTAAAAATTGTGTGACGCCATCGTGACGTCATTAAAAAAATTCATACAAAAAACACTGACTGACGAAGGTAAACATTTAACGTGCTTCCCAAACAATTGTGGTGCTTTTATCATAAAATGCACAATTGGTTTGCTATGCCGCTGCACTATAAAGAAAACTAAGTGCTTGAATTATCAGGAACGGGTGGATTTGGGGGTTGGATTTTATAGTAAATATCGGTTAAATGACCTAACCAAAGTTTTACAATCATGTAAGCCGGAAGAGAAAACAAAACAAGAAAAACGGCGTTCTTTTCAACCTTCGGGCAGTTATTCGGACGGCAATCGCGAAAAATAACATTAATACGAAAAGAGGAGGTTATCAAAGAGGAGGTAATTATAACAAAAAAACGGTTAAACTTAGTTTAAGACAGTCGAAGAAATTCAGATTTTCTCTCTCAAATCTTATACCTAAAAAGATTAAAATGTTAGAAAGGGTGGACAAAATGGGTAGCATAAAGCGTCTACCAGAATGTTAAAAAAGCCTTGATTGAGAGTTCGTCCATAATATGAATCGACAGAGATAGTTTTCGTTCCTTTACATATTTTTCCAAATGTAGTAACAAGGAAATGGGTGAATCACCCCGTTTGCCCTATCGCTATGTAAAGAGACACAAACTTGGGTGAGGGATGTACTTCGAAACCCCAAGAGAGGCCTTAAATTTCCTTGTGGTTTCGTTAGGAGCCCACTACTGGACGTCTTACCAAAGTACATGTAGGAACCGGCTGCCTTCACATAATAGCCTCGGTCCAATCATCAGTGTACGAGTATAGCATTCACACATGACGCACAAGCATATCACGGCAGGGCTATAATAATCAAGTGTGACATGACGATGAGACATTTTGGTAGATCATGATAGGATCAACATTAAGCCTTTTTCACATTAGAGCATCACTGGGAACGATATATATAAACCAAGTCGCCTCTCAGTGTTCCAATGACGGATATAACATCTGACTTTTACTTCAAAATTAAAAACGTCTGTTCATGCAATTTGAACCTTGTTTTACTCGATAAGTAGAGAAAGCCCAATGCAACAAGTTGCTTAGTCAACAGGCTTCTGGATTCCTTAAAACGCCAAAGGCAAAAGGATTGATAAATTCTCTTTGGCACTGGTAGAGAAGAGAATTATTATCTCATTGTAAGTGTGAGATCGCGTGGTTATTGGAAAGGTGCTTGTCTTATGCAAATCAGAGATTAGTGTGCAGTGGTGCACGAAGGGTTCTAAGGAATGTTTTAAGGTGCGTGTTTTAAGGTGTGTTGGTCATTCGCGGTCACCACGTCGCACAGTTCATTAATTTTTGTTTTGTTTTTTGGAATGGGTTTCTTGATAAATATTTATTATTCAATGTATCCCATTTTAATGTTTTTTGTTTGTTTACGTATATATATTTAAATACTAGAAATCGGAAGTATTTTGTTTTTGATCATTTATTATTTGATCTTGGAGCTTGTCCGCTTCTTCAAGCGCTCGATCGCCTTCGGGGGTCAGACAGGAATTTTCAGAGCATCTTTTTCCTGAACACAAATAAATCCCAGTTTTTGATCTCTGTTTTTCGCCTGTCTCAAGGTCGGTAAAATAATTTTTTTTTTTTTCATACATGATTTTCTCGTTTTTCAAATTCAAAGCGATATAAATTAATCACTGATAATAATTTAATATTGATAAAGCCCAAAATTGTTTTCAATCATGTAAAATGGTCATGAAATTTATTCAGGTATAGCAGTAAATACTGTAAAAAGTAAATGATATTTGTTGGAATGATTGGTTTAAACTTCATTTACAGTTTATTTGTATTTTCACAGTGATCGAGAAAAAATGCTCAATTATTAAATATTTAAGATTATAGTAGCTTATTATGATAGTTAGTTTGGTGAGTACGCTTTCGATTTCAATCGGTAGTAAAAGCTTAAATATTGAAGTAGGCTATACATCACCATGTAATGCATATTGTAATGTATAAATAACAGAATCGTTCCTACTCAAAGAAATTATTTAAGTTTCTAGGACGAATTTATTTGAATCAAATATCAAAGCGTATAATATTCAAACATTGTGTAGGTTATAAACATATAGACAAACTGAAAGTATATTGTATCGTGTATAGATATTTTTTGTAGCGGTGAATCCGGGCGTGCGTGACCGTAAACCACCAAGAATAAAACATGGCAAAAATTATGCAAATATTTGTTGGTTGCTGCAAGTCTGTCGCAAGTACATGTATGGTTTGTTATCGTGGCTGAGATGAGATTTGACATTCTCTCAATTTCTCCAGAATTTGTCCTATTTGTCTTTGGAAAAGTCCCTGAAATCATTATAGGTATTGCTTTTTGGTCTAAGTAAATTGTTTGGGGTAAAATGTTTTTTGTTTTTTTTAACCAGGTACACAACGTAAACCTTCGCGTGTTGCATGTATCTCATACATTCTTTGTTCACTGTATTGTATTAACAAGGAGTGCGCAAAAGATTGGTCAAAACCATTGCCATGCATTACATCAGAATATCCAGTGCGTTTCAAAAAAAAATAAGCAATCGAAATATAACGGAAATGCCACATGTTGAATGTGTAACCAACATAGAAAATATAATTATGGTTTCAAAGGTACGGTATGGTACAGTATATTAGGTATGGTACGATATAGGTATGATTTTTCAAGTGAAAAAGTGTATCTTCCAAGCCATGCATGTCTTTATTATGTTGGTTACACATTCTACGTTATATACATTTGTATTTGTATTTTTTATTTTCTTTGACCTGTGCGGTAAGCTGGTAGCGTAATAAAAGCCGACAACCCCATGGTGTCATAGTGTGCATATGTACCATAACGCTGCGAGCATCAGCCGGCTGTGAAATGAACAGAACACATGGCATTGCCTACTTGCGTCAATTAATCAAAGGCCTCTCAGCTGTTCCTCTTACCTTTTCTATATATAACCCTAACCCGTTTTCCCTCTAAAGCTCTCTTTTCAAAGACGGCAACACGGACTGTGAACCTGTCCAAGTCCACAAGCCGTAACCTCTTCCCGCATCCTGTGGACGTCAATTGTTCGGAGGCCCACAGTGCGTATGTAAGACTAACTCACAATTATACATCTCAACCGTCAACTCGTGTTAGTTATGATAGTTTATTATTAAATTCATTTATATTCATTTCGCTAGCAGCGTGTTTTTAGGAATAAAATGTTTATTGTAAAAACAGAGTTCAGTGCCATATTTTGCTGTTTTGTAAGCCATCCCACCAAGTTTCGTGACGATCATCAATATTTATCCCCTAAACTTGTTTGTAGCATGAAGCTGATTATATACAATTATAAAGTGATTTCATTAAATTTCGCCACACAAACTAACAAATTATTCATTTTAAACACTTTTCAACCTGCCGCTAGAGGGCGCTATAACATTTTATGACGTCACCGGTAACTGTACTGTGTAAAGTGCAACTAGCCAGAGACTAACATCGTTGAACGTAAGTTCACATCATTTTCCACTTTCAAATTATGAGGCACGCCCTGTTTGGATCGGAAGGAAGGACCACGTGAATTATAGGCACACAAGATACAATGAAGATCCTAGATTATTTTATAAATTCCCGCAAATGTCAAGTTCTGGGCTTTTGCGGTAGATTGTTTTTAATTTATTTTCATTAATCTTCTAATGTTGCATACGTCACACCTTCCTGAACGATTGTCACAGATTTTTCGAGACTCATCTGTGGATGGTCCCTATATAGGAAACCTGCAAAATTTCAAATCGATCCGACTTTGCAAAGTGCCAAAGTCGGTGGTCACAACAACCTTGTACAAATCGAATAGGTAAAATCGTTGAAGCAGGGGGAAAAAAGTTCGCCTACAACAACAATAGTTGCTTCGGCAGTGAGGCCGAAACGAGTATCTCTTTAACCGAAACGGGCTAGTGACGATGCGCACTAGTTGACAATGCGCACTGCATGACGATGCGCACTGCATGACAACATTGTAAAATGGGAGTTGTTTGATGTAAAATTAAAGATAATGGCCCTAGTGAATAGTAATACCAGACTGTAGCAATTAGAGGACCACATCGTATCCATTGGGTGATAACATTGCACTGATTGGCTGGTTATACATTATCAGCGGCCTAACTCAGGTTGAATTTGTAGGGGGCATCTGTGGTGCACCATTATTGTTCAAGGGGGCGCTGGTTGTTTGTGTGCAATTCAAACATGAATTTCCGTCCGGGGAGGGGAGGCGTATACGTACCTCTGACAGGGAGAAGTGGTCTAGGTGGGGGAGGGGGAGGGGGAGGGAAGGGGGAGGGGGAGGGGAGGGGGAGGGGAGGGGAGGGGAGGGACTGGGGAGGGTGCATGTGGCATGATCTGGCCACATTGAACACGCAATCCAACCCGGCAATTGTTTATGATGACAGTTACGCGAGCATGTCGAAATTCCGATATGCTTGATTGGCATTAGTTCAGTCTTCACTCCAAATAAGGTCTTCAAAATGATTCTGCTCTGAAAATCTTTCAGTAATTGTAATAAGCCTTAAAAGGATTTGAATTGCCTCGAAGGAGACAGCAAGCCCTGAAACGGAAGAAGGACTACAGCCATGGCTCGTTGATTGCACCCTGTGAATGCTCCATATGAAACCGCCTCGCACATCTGTCAAAATGATGGTTTTTCTGGTAACACGAGGCAAATATTTTTCGACGGCCTGGCTTGACACTTCCGAGGCAAAATGAAATTATAGAGTCACGGATGGCTTCCATTCATTTCTTGCCACCTTCCTCTGGAATTCGGCCGAAAGCCCTCGAGACCCGGGTAACGGGTTGGTTTTTCGATCATGTCATTCGGCCCACTATAGTAGCATCAACTTCGCGTGATAAACACCGCACTTCACACGGAGATCAAACTATGAAGGCATGTCCCACATAATACCGGTATTTATTTTCACTGGTATAAAGTTTATACTGAAAACGACTCGATATAGACTTGTAAATGGAATGCCAATTGCGACTTGTCTTGTAACTATAGGCAGGCCATTTGTATTCATCTGACGTGGTGGTGTTTTGTAATACTGTAATATAAAACAATATATTTTCGTAAAATCTGTGTTCATCTATGCTTCAGTACTTGGGAGTCCAATTGGCGTATAGCGGCTCGCCTTCCACCGCTGTGACCCGGGTCCGAATCCCACCTCGGTCAATATAGTGGATTGGGTTGTCAGTCCCTACCTGATTCCATGGGGTTTTCCCGAAATGTTCTTCTGGCTGTTTTCGCACCTGCAACTGTCTTCTCATTGCAGGTTCCTTCCGGCTTGCGAGCTACAGTGGCCAGGTGCCAGTTTTTGAGGGATCCTTAGTTTCAATGCCATTTTGGGGGAAGGTATCGTTTCTCGAAGGCGGAAAATGAGGTTAATATTTGCAAAAATGTCGATAAGTGGCTTTTGTTAAGGGTTGGAGCTGATCCACAGATCCCAACTAGCACAATGTAGTAATATGCTGCAGTATGATTAGAGCGGGTTATATACAGTATTACAAAATAGAAGGTTGCAATAGTGTCTTTAAATAAACATTTCTTTTAATTCACATTGATTGTGATGGTATGTGATAGAATGCATCATCCTGAGACTAAAATACCAGACAGACCAGAAATACTCGAGAGATGAATGCGCATCATTTGCAATACAGCAACACTGTCACATAACGTTAAACATGATATATGGTCACATGGCGCGCGATGTCAGAGGTGGGGGTTGGATTTTTACGTTCAGAGGGAATAAGTCACGCATTCCTTATGGGCAGGCCTTTCCAGCAGGCCGACAGTAAACCCAAATAACGATCATTTGTTTGCAACATAATGAGTGGTTCTTTGCAAACCTCCCACTGTTGCACTGTGACGGTTCATAAACTGAACTACATATTACGTTTCAAATTGCATCGTGCATCACATAGTTCAATAATATTTGTGGACCTCGGAACAAAATAGTTTGGATGTGCAATGTTGCAATATGGATGATCTGTTGTGTTGAGGATAAGCAGCTAAACGCAAGCGTCAAATTCCTAAATATCTATGTTCAATGGCTAAACACTATCCATCCTCATGCTAAACATGTTTAGCTTTTACATATGAATTTTGTTTACTCGTTAAAGACAGTTTTTGAAGTGTAGACCAGGCTACATAGGCAAGTAGGTTATCGTTGTTCCAATGCCTAAAATTTGAAACTTGGTCTCGTGGTCAATTTGACCTCCCTTGGGTAATTACTCATAACTTTGTCAAACATTATCAGATGTTGACGTTTGATATCTTATTTTAAAGAGGAAAGGTGTATCTTTCTAACTATACCTATGTTATCTATGTTGGTTACACATATATTTACGATATATATATAGTATATCTATAATTTGTTTTGATGGTGGATTGACCTGTGCGGTTGGTTGGTTGGTAGCGCGATAAAAGCCGACCAACCCCATGATGTCATAGTGTGCATGTGTACCATAACGCAGCGAGCATCAGCCGGCTGTGAAATGAACAGAACACATGGCATTGCCTACTTGCGTCAATTAATCAAAGCTACATGGTGTCGGACGACATTTAAGACAAGGAAATGCGTCAAAATAATCGCATCTAAGACAAGGAGATATAGCAGGCTGACTGACTTATCAAGATGGGCCGCAGAATCACATGTCACATGCACACATAAACATCAAAACAATCTAGGTGAACCATATCAGATCATCTGCCATCATTCACAAATAACAGTCGAGATACTTTTTGTAAAATACCCGAGCAAGAAATAAAACCTGAAAGAAAGAAAATTGATGAAATGTCTGAAAGATGCACAACTTTCTCTCTCAGACATGTCTGATATTCCAAATGTCTGATTTCAGACACAAGTCTAATGAAAAATCTCACGCCTGGACGGACCTGCTAACAAATTTAATATTATAAACTTATTCATTCTGGATTAATATGGGTTTTCTCCATCAAGTTCGTAAAAAAACATTCAAATTTGTGTTTTAATGTACGTGTTTAAGCGATTTGGGTCATTGTACCAATTCTATACTAAAAAATAACCGTAAAATAACGGGGTTTTTCACCTGTAAAAAAAAAAATCGCCATATTCTTTTTGTACGGATTTTGGACGTGATATTATGATTCATTGTGATTATATATCAAGGCACACTACCTTGATTTTACGTCAAAAATCCGTTAGAATAAAAATACGGGTTTTTTTTTTTTTTTTTTTACAGGTGAACAAAACCCTGTTATTTTACGGTGATTTTTTTACAGTGTGTGGTTCTTAATAACTTTCAGGTCGTTCAGTCTAGTAAAGAGACAATCAAATTCGCTTGCAAATTTGAATGCTGTTAACATGGATTGGTAATTGCTTGAATTATCAGGAATGGGTCAATTTGGAGAGTTGTATTTTAAAGTAAATATCGTTTAACTGACCTGTCCGAAGTTTTACAATCATGCATGCCGAGAAAAGCCAGAAAAACGATATTCGTTTTCAACCGGTGTCTGGCAGGTGTTTTTGTTGTTCTTGTTTGGGGGTTTTCCCGCGATCGTCGTCGTCCGTTTTAATTCAATATTCGGAACATGTTTTACTTTTAAATAAGTAAGATGTTTCTTAATAATTCGGTAGTAAATGTTTTCGATATCTGCAAATGGTGAACCTTACCTTTAATTCGTATGGTTATTTTTTTAAATTAATGATGCTATAGAGTATTTTTTTAGTACTCAGAAAACAAAATTGAACGATGATTTCGAGCAGCATTCAAATTCGCGCGAAACACAAAAACGCGGTGATTAACTGCTCGACGCCGCGCCGGTTGAAAACAAACGCTGTTGTTCGTGCTTTTATCGGCATCCATGATTGCAAAATTTGGGACAGGTCAGTTAAACGATATTTACTATAAGAAACAAGCCCCCAAATCCACCCATTCATGATAATTCAAGCAAATAGCAATGGTGTTTTCTAACCTTAAATCAAACGCTCATTTGCCAAAATTGACTGAGAAAACCTATAATTATAAGATCTTAAAACTGTTGAATTTAAGATCAAGTAAAATACAAAACAAACAAACTCACAGTTATTATTCTTGTTCCAGGAAGGCTCAGGAAATTCCTCAATAAAAAGCTCCAGAAGAAGAAGTTCCAGTAAATGTTACCGCCCCGTGTAACCAGCGTAGTCTGTATTGTGTACTGTACATGTACATGTACATGTACAGTACATGTACAAGATCCGTATGTATACTTCCAGACACCGGAACAATTATTGTGCCCTTGTCCCGATATGAAACTCAGTAGAAGGTATAGCTCAACACGTAGGGGTCCTGATCCGTCTTGGAACAATGTTGACTGGCAGCTCCGGTTGCCACGGCAATGCCTCGCATCTGTTTAGAGGGGGAAAATTGCTGACACCGTCAAAATAAACCCCGGACACGTATTTGTGCCAACAGTCAACTCCTTTCGGTACATAAACACCAGCGAAGTTTTCTTTTCGTTAGAGATGTATGTCTGGCCTCGGCCTCCGGGATATTTTTAATAGAAGTGATCTGTAAAGTGGACTTTACCGGGAGGGGTTGGACGAGATGGGGGGGGGGGGGGGGGGGGTGGGGGTCGTGTATAATGTACAAACATGAAGCATTGACACCAAGCCTCGACATGAAGAACAGGCCTTAACATTTTTCTATTGGGTTTTGACCTCTAATTTGAAGTTCTTGTATAAGCACTCGGTGCTGTTTGTGAGCCTGTGAGGAAAATACACACTATAGGATTACATCGGTTTTCATTGTCTAAATTCTAAAATTTACACTTCATTTTGCCATCTTTTTGAAACTGTTTCTCCCTTGGTTTTACCATTCACTGCTAATTAACATCTGCTCCAAAAAAAACCTGTCCCTTCGTTTCACATGTTTCTCTTTAAAACCATTTATTAAACCGCAGTGAATGTAGCGAGTTAAAAAGGAAAATGCAGGCCTATATCACACAAAAAACATTATTAACAAACTATCAACACACAACTCGAAAAGAAAAACCACAAAGTCACACAAGCAACTAAACAATTATTGTACATAAAAAGTGTTTGCCTTTTGGATAATATAAAAGGAGGGTTCAAATTTTAGACCCAAACCCCGGGTTTTTTTAAGAAGGTGTTTTTTTAAGGAGGTGTTTTCCAGCTGTGCTGTACGGCCCACACCAATATGGGCAATCATCCAGGCAAATGTTGAATTGAAACAAGAAGCATAGCACCATACCATTAGGGAGAAGGACCGCATGGGAGGCATTTTGGAAACCTACCCTTGCCTCAATCACAAATCATCGCAGGAATCTATAACAATACGACTGTATATTATTCAATTCCCACGTCTGAATAGTCGCACGTTGCGGCTGTTGGGTGGTATGCGGCGCTCTAGCAGAAAGCAAGTTTATGTTGGGAGATGTGCTTATATTACGTTGTTGAATAATAAGTTGACAACTCTGTTTAGTCTAATGAAGGACATATAGACGAGTTTATAACTCCCTAAATCCTGTTAATTGGAGAATTCTGAAATGTGTTAGGGTTACAAGCTTACAAGCTTGTTTATGGGATGTGTATTTAGTTTCATTTCAGCGGTTCAGAGTTTAAATTGGAAGCAATTGGAACGATGATTTTGTTACAGATACTAACACATGCAGGTTTATAATGGCCTGTTTAGGTTTTGTGCAGTATTTTATCTTTATATATTTTGTGGTGTTAGGTTTGTTATTATTTTGTGTGTGTAATACTTATTTATTTTAATGTGTTCATTAATTACCTTGTTTGGTGTAAAAATGCCGAAAGGAATTTATCGTAAGAAATAATAAAGTCAAATTTAATTTAGTTTAATTTAATTTAATTGAACATGCTCACAATATAATGTTTATTTGGTGTAGCCTAACATCAATGATGGTATATAATGTGCGGGCCATTATAACATGCACCAATTTCCACAAACTATAGGTTTCTCCGGCTATTTTACACTCTGTTTCATTGAAATTCACCAACTCTAACATTCAATTTCGTAAGAGAAATTAATTTCACACGCTTTTACCCGAACTATTTTAGGCCTAGCAGTGCATTTGTTACTGAATACCCTCTGTCTGGTTTTAGCTCGTGTTTTACGCTATAATCTAACATACACATAATACTCGAAGTGCTTCCAGAAAGATTATCCATGTATGTTACAGTCGAACATCCTTGTTTAAGAACAGTCTTATTCAACGTGGTGAAAATTAATGGAATAGTCTTAGTGGACAAATTAAAAAATCTCCATCACAAGTTATATTTGTAAAAAAAATAACAAATACTACTTCTTGATGCATATATTCATACCTTGTGATTTTTAATATATCTCGTATATGGCTTAGCACCTGCACGCACGCACATGCTGTTAAAATATGTTGTCCTGTCTGTCCATTTGTCTGTTCCTAGGTTAGGGCACAAAAGCATTTTTGCTTCACCCTAACCTAAATGTTGTCCTTTGTGTAATAATTTGATATTACTGAACTTGTAACTTATTGTAAACACTGTGATTTTGTTGTCTAAGGACAGCGTTGAAATAAATGTACTACTACTACTGACTACGTCAAACACCGGGCCGAGAATATTCGTCATTATACAGATCCAAATTGGTCCAAGTTGTTGCCGAAGGACAGAATTCATAGATCGAATGTCTTATATCAATCAATTAAAAACGGTTAAAAATTTAAGTTGTGTTAAAGGTAGGATACACCATTGGTAATTGCTTGAATTATCATTAATGGGTAGATTTGGGGGTTGTATTTTATAGTAAATATCATTTAACTGACCTGTCCGAAGTTTTACAATCATGGATGCCAAGAAAAGCACGAAAAACAGCGTTTATTTTCAACCGGCGTCGAGCAGTTATTCTTATGTTGTTTTTTATTTTTTTGCGCGGTCCGGCGATCGCGAATCTTTTTGTAAAAAAAATAATTTTTCAGAATAATTACAGGATATCTAGCGCAATCATTTTACTGAATGCCTATAGAGTCATTATTTACTTTCAAATGAATAAGATATTTCTTAATAATTAGGTAGTAAATATTTTCGATATCTGCAAATGGTGTAGGCCTATACTATCTTTAAGTACGTTATTCATGTTCACTTTGTCTCTGAGCGCAATTTGGTACATTTGCTTGACTGATATAGCCGTTTGTGCTAAGGCTGGAGAGAAAGATCTAAACCGTCTTAAAACCGTTTTTTGTTTTTAATGACGCCATCAATCGCCATAAAATGAAAGAAGGAAATGTGTGGCATTAGACAAATTTGATTTCTGAATAACAAGGTTTGGGGACGAAACAATGTGACCATTGTTTGGATTTGTTTGGATTAAAAAGTACATCAGAGTCAGCCCAATCATATCATGACCTACATTACTGTTACCCTATTATTTCCACGAACAGGCTAGGGGCAATTGACACCTGCAAATCACAAATCGCGATAATAACAATTGCCTTCTTCCGTCAAAATACATCTTCAGTAAAATGTCAGAAGAGACTCAGACAACCAGACAAACATGTCCTGCATCAGTCCCCACTGGCCTAATAATGCCACATGGGTCAGGATATTATTAAGCACAGTAAGGGTCCGTATTATGTTGAAACTTGGATGGAAATCCAACTTCTGTCCCATGTTCTATAGATGGGATGCAAGAGAGGAATACGGTTCTGTTTACAAGTTTGTCGGTGGACTTACCCTCGGTTTAGACAGGGGTTACAGAGTCGCGCCGAACAAATGAGTGAAGCTCGTCACAAATCCGACGTCTAAAACAATTAGGATCGACTAGGCGCGCTAGTTGGCGAAAGATCGACTGCTGGAGTCGTTAGGGCGACACAGGAGCGACTAAAATGTCTTAATTTTATTTTGGTTCGGCGTGACTCTGGATCGTCTATAGGATGGTATTATAAGTATACCCAAACTGTAGATAAGTCAATCACAAGTAAATCACCAGTTACCCAGTCTCAAGTGCTAGGTTTTTAAAATTAAACTCTAGATTCAAAAAATGTTATCTTGAAAAAAACGTGGCAGATCAATGCACACAATTATTTTCGTGCAATCGAAAAGACGATGAAATCTCTTGTTCAAAATTAAGTTTGAACACACAAGACACATTTTGTCAATGTTATTTGCTGGTTTGCAAAAGCTGTTGGGAAGTGGCGAAACACAGTTTTTGCAGTATACCGTTGACAATAGCCTAATCCCTTTGTCATTGTTCCCACCAAATTACATGCGATCTTCTTGTAATCCTACTTGGCAAGATGGTGACATGTGTAAGCGATGACCCCTAATAAACTAATACCTGACACAGTTAATACCTTCTGGTCAAGCCCATTAAGTAGCCTGCACTTTTTGACCACTCTGACCCTTGTGTACCGTTTGAGTCGAGGATATCTTCTTGTCCTTTTCTGTCAACCAGGTTTTATTATAGCTGCAACCTGAGTAATTAGACTTTGATATTACAGCTACTGACCGAGAATGCAAGGAGAAGCTGAACCTGGGGTCAGACCTATACAGACCAGGGAGTAAGGACACATGACATATTTAAGATGTCAAAGTGGCCTCTTCCATTGCGACGTTGCTTCTGAGGAAGGGACAGCGGCAAATAAAGAACCTTAAAACAGAATAAAGGACATAAATATATGCATTTGCATCTATCTATAATTCCAGGAATCTCTGTGTTATACGTATATCGATTATCTCCAAAACCCGATACTGTATGAAGTTAAACATCGGCAGGGCGGGTGTATTGCTCAGGATCCAATAATATGCATTGTCAAGTTTGAAATTTGGATGAGTGGTTCTCAAAAAGGCTGCAAACAAAACACAGCAATACCAGAGGCCCGGGCCAAGCAATTTGCCCGATCTGAACATACATATTTTGAACGGAAACTGCACCAATTCCATTATAATGAAACAAGTGGAAAGATAGCAGCAAAAAGCTTGAGAGATGAAATCCAATAGTACAAGGTAATCGTAAAAGCAAAAAGTATAGACTTTGTAACAGTCAAAAGTGCAAGGTGGCTGCCAAAGATGTATTCACTTTAAAATGTTGACCATGTTTGCGAAAAAATATTTTTAGTTATTTGGTTTTAAAAATTTTAAGGTTGATGTTTGTTTTTTTGCAGCTTAGACTGAGATTTTATACTATAATTGGTGTAATTGAAAAAGGCACACATTAATTTCAATAAGACATTCGGTACACTGACATTCAAAGTTATACTGGTGCAAATTGTTGTCATACACTGAACTGACAAAAAAGTGCCCCCTAAACTGGTTAGAACCAGACTGAAAGTTTCACCTGTTAACGACGGCGTAAAATGCGTGGGATTGGCATAAAATGAATGACTAAGTGATTCCAGTTAGACCTCTGGTTAAGAACCTATTTACTCTGGAAATTCCACATGCCACATTAACACCATTTTCAAGTTTCCAAGGGTAGAGGATCATGCACGAATAAAAAGTGACACTAAGGGTTTCCTTAAAAGCGACGGACAGGTGCTACTGATTGTTTTTGGAAGAAGTTCAAGTAGCCTCAGGCTCTCAGTGTTAATACATCATGATGAAATTCACATGTTCTGTTGCGATGTGGTTTGTTTGCAAGGAACTAAATTTCATGGGCAATTAGGAATTATTAATTCCGTAATGAAACCAAGGATCCCTCAAAAGCGCTCTAGGCACTGTAGCTCGCAAGCCTGAAGAAACCTGTAGAGAGAAGACAATGAGAAGAAGGTACAGTTTTAGAGGTGGGAGGAAAACCCCAGAAGAATATCCTGGGGAAACCCACGGAGTCAGGCAGGGACTGAAAACCCAATCCACATATTGGCCCAGGTAGGTTCGAACCCAGGTCACAGCGGTGGAAAGCGAGGAAAGAACCGCTACGCCAACCTGACTCCCAGGAATCATATAGGCGATACCGATGTTAAAAATGGTAAGTTACATTTGGTGAATTGTGACAACTTCAAGACACGCTTTCTAATGAAATGATCGTGTTTATGTCAACCTGTATATTATGGCCTTAAAAGCTTGGCATGCGCCAGTTGTGTAATGAAACAATTTCCCGTCATTATGAAAAATATTAAATAGCAGCAAGTTTGATCAAGGACTAATGGTCCACTAGTGGTGGTTTGTGACGTCAATAGCGCATGCGCCTTGAAGTTGAAATGCGAACGACTCTAGTCGAACTATGGTCGAACTTTTTGTGGCGCCGAAAACATCGTACTCACACCGACAAAACAATATTTTAACACGATACCTCCGTTTATTTGTATTGTAATAGTTATTGCGTAGTTTAGGATAACTTACATAACTGCCGTTCTTATCGTACAATGACAAAATGACAGAACTGCCGTTCTTATCGTACAATGAGAAAATGACAGAAATAAAAGTGTGTGCATGAGTAAGGGCTGCTCTTGTACAAATGGCATTAGAAATTTAGTGAAAAATTGATGATTCTGAATAGAATCAGCTCCTCAGGTGGGAAACTTGTTCAAGTATATATATACAGAGCTCTTTAACAGCTTACTGACTATGCATATTATCCAAGATCTCCTGACAACAAATGCCATTTTACTTTTTGTACAAAACACAAGATTCTAAATAGGATCCAGTGCTAATATATGCAGGTATTTGTAGCCAATCGGATTAGAGGGTTTTGACCAATGAGAGCTTATGTTGCATCAAACATTCAGCCAATGGGGCAGCCTCTTATAGTCTGCTAGCTAGTTTTAAGCCCTTTTCACACTGCAGAGCCAATCCTCGGGAAATAAATCCCCGGGGATTTTTTACCCCACCAACACCCCAGCAACCGTTCACACTAGACCCATTTGGTAACTCCCGGGGACACTATTTCCCGGGAATATGCACGGTCGTTTCACACAAACCCCGGGAAATGTGTAAACCTGAAGGGCGCCCATCAGGAAGTTCCCAAATGAATTGTGGGCGGAAGTCGAATCCCACAATGCCGCGCCGCGCGCGCGCATTTTTATGCACAAGCTGCAGAGATTCGGACGCCGGGCCTTACAATATATTATACACCTCTAGGTTCTTAAGCTTCCTCCGTATGGCAATTTAAATAGCAATTTTGGTAATATGAAATCATGTGAGCGTTTTCGAAAAGATGAAGAAAAACGTTCTTGATATTTTACTTGATAAGTTGCATGTTTTGATTGTCAAATGCCACTTTCAAAAACATGCTCCACATGATTTGAAGGATTTTATAAAGACTAAAGAAATATTAGCTTTGATTTTCTTATCAAATAATTTGTATATAAAATAATATTTTTATCAATATCATGAAGACAGTCCACGTTCTTGGGAAAAGCAAATCGATATCGATACACACATTCATGTAGTCTTTCATTTTGTTTATGTTTTACACGGCACACGCAAAATTTGACTAGCCGCGCATTTAGGCCTAATTCCTGATAGATGTATGTAAAACGTGATCGAATCTTTACTCTCTTTACTTTACTCGAAGACTGGGGGTCAGTTTGGATAGGGGGCTTATTATTCAAAGAAAGTTAAATTAATTTACACTGAATTTCAAAGAAAAACCACTGCGGTTTAGACACAAGAAACAGGGCTTAAACAAATAGAAAATGAAACCACAAATGGTAACCCAAGAGAGAACAAAATGCATCAAGAATCCCTTGTGGGGTTTTCTTTCTCTCTTTTTTTAACCGACTTCCATGATCCTTTCTCTGTGTGCTTCCTATGGACCACCCTGTAAGGGGTCTATACAAACAAGTTGGTTAACATTTCTGGATAGAGAAAATTAACCACGTTGTGCCAAAGTTGAAAACTCAAGAATTCTGACAACGGCTCATTCAATGGACAAGACAGGGGCGGACTGAGACACACATTTGGCCCGGGACGTTAGACGCGCGCACCGTACCGACCCACACACTCATTCTTTTCTTACATTGCGTTATCCATAGGGTTTGTGTGCTAAGGGAAATCTCTCTAAACTCAAACTCAGAACAATCTAAAATTCTACAATTTTCAACATCAACCTAATTTGCCTCCTTCTACCTTTCTCTTTCATTATACCCTAACCCAATTCTACCTCTGAACCCCTTTACTGGAGACCCAACGCGCTATAGGGACACTAAAATGTCCCCACTACTCGGTCTGGGTTTTTTCAAACAAAAAAACCTGTCCCCACAATTAACTAGGTGGAGGCTAGAACACCGGCCCACACAAGAACCGGCCTACGGCTGCAGACCACTCTTGTAGCCTACGGATAAATTGTACACGCGCACTCACGCTGCATCCAATGATACCTATACTACAGACACAATGATAAAGGGCCGGCCGGCCCGTGCTCGACCGTATACCACATGCACATCGCATCACGTACATTTACTATTATACAAAAAAAGAAGAAAAAAACTCTCACCGCCGCGTCGGCCTATCGGGATTCGTCCCGAACCTCCCGATGGCCAGTCTGCCTCTGTGCCAAGGTATATCATATGACACGAACACAATTCACAAGAAATTAACCTCCTCGTTCTTTGGATCCTTGTGTCTATTTCTGAAAGGAATTTCCCTAAAATACAAATTGTGGTTTATACAAATATGACATGCCCCTAATGTGACTGGCCTAATTTGGATTCATTCATAGTTCATAAAAACCTTTTTAAAGACTTGTTTCACTCTTCTCTTTCTCATATGGATGAACACTGCCCACTTTTTCTAAAACTCTAGCAAAAATCGTCAAGCAAACGACAAGGCTAAATGAATGCATGTATTTCATCAACAGAGGAAATTCGGCTTTTTGACCTTAATGGGGTTTTAACCCAACGATCAAAAGCTTACCTATCCAATCAATATGGGTTTAATATCTAGTGAGGGTTAAACCTGCCGATTAAGTTCATAACATCAAACCAAGGGCCACCCGCTGATGAGCAAACCTCACTTTGAGATTAGATCCCAGCGCACACATTGCAAATCGTGGAAACATAATCTTGTCACTGAAAAGTCAATCACACGCATCAACATGTTCGAAATCAAGCAACAAGCTCAGTATTTCATCATATCGCACAGCACTCTTGCCAAGTCGGGAAACAGTTTATCGAACTAAACTACATTGAAAACGAAAATAGAAATAAAAACGGAAATCATGTTGCATCCCGACTCCATTTTTTCTCTAGTATCTCAATGAAGGTGAGTGCAACAAATGTTGAAAAGACATGAATCTTGGATTGAGAAACATTTCCAATTTTGTTAGGAAATAGGGAAAACAAAATCTCGACTCTCCATAGACTTTGTACACAACCGCTGAAGTGGCGTCAGGATACTACATTCTTTCCATAAAAACATATACAAGCAGAATGTATTTTAAAAATCTACGACAACACTACCCATATAGACAGGAAAACAGATCGACTTATTTTCCCACAAATTTTCCTATGACGCCGGCTCCAAAACTCCACTACACACACAAAAAAGTCACATCAAGTCTCGCCCATTAAAAATAAAGTAAACGTATCCATAATACAACAAAATAAAAACAGCTGTATTCTCTGTTGCTCTTGTACTGGTTGAAGGCCAAACTAATGCATGGGAAAATGCCCACCAATAAATCACACGCATCTCACCAATACGATTCGGGCGCTTTGCAATGCATACCTGTAAAATGTATCTCATTAAAAAGTTAAACAATCTCTCAAACAACATGACTTTGACAGGTATAGAAGCTTCGGAACTAGCAATCTTACCTTTTCAACCGGCAGAAAGTCAAACACTCCTGGTTGTGCCGAGTTAATTCCCAAATCTAATTCAGTTGACGTAACTATGGGCTGAATAATGGTATCAATACCAAGTCCTTGCATGGATGCCAGCGGGAACATCAATAACCTGCACTTCTGGGTTGAACGCATATACCCGTCCCGACTATTGTTTCCTTGCCCCTGCCCTGTGTGGTCTCACTTATAAAAAAAAAACACCTACAGATATATGCCAAGGTCAGAAACACAGGGCCGCCTGGGTTATACCAACAAGGATGTGGATATAGATATTTCATCATTCCAATCACAGTAACTCTTCTGTCCAATTTCTTTATCTGATTAAGCATCAAAACTTCGACTTGCATGCCAAGTCTGAAAGCCACAAATGCCATTACTTTAGGCCTATAATATTCGTATAATTATTTACAAAAGCAACAATAATTTAATTGTATTAAATTTAAATTAATAAAATTATAGTGGTACATACAAATATATATAAATTGTTACATTAGTATATAAACAAAGCTGAACAAAGTGGGTTGTCTTCTGTCTGGTTTTTTTTTTTTTTGCTCCGAGAGTACTGAGAAAGTATTGAGAAATTGGAAGAGGACCCATCGAGAAACTAGGAAGAGGCTTATTTTGCTTGATTAACCCAATTCAGCCAAAAATCGTCGTTCATGCGATGTCACAGGTTAAGTTTCACTTCACTGGAAATCAATAAAAAAAGACGACATTCCTATAAGGTTTAATTGCAGAAAGATAGCAGATTATTTTGGCTTGTGATACTTAAATTAATTGATTCAACCCTTCCAAACTAATTGATTCAATAAACCCTTTTGAAAGCCAAAGCTTTTTGAAAAGTATGACAATTTTGTTTAAGTGGATGAAGTGCAGAGTTGGGAATTCAAGAGTAAAACGTCCGTTACAGTGATTAAATAGAATTTTAAAAGTGTTTTTAAGCAAATTAAAACAAATTGTTATGTTTAAAAATATGTACAGTCCAAATCAATGTAAATGATTTTTGTTTCAAAATTCTTGCAAATAACTTGAATAAAAAATGAACAAATAATCGATTATTAAATGACAACCAAATTAAACCTGCTTCAATATCACTGCGAGGCCTGAAGACGTGAAAAAACCTTTGTTGGAACGAAAAACGTGAACAAAAGGTCTCCTTTCCAGGTATTACAAAAAGTTACAATGTGGCCTATTATTTACTTTTCATGTTTTTCACGTCTTTGGGCCCTACAGTGTATCCAGAGACCTACATTGAAAAAAATGGTCTAGTGATATGTATTATACATCTACGTCTACATGTATATTAAATTACACGCAGTAAGTAAATACACATTGTAAAGTTGTAACACCGCAAACAATGCTTTCTTGCAACTCTATTATCTTTGCACCTGGCACACTTTAGAACATCGTGCAACTGCAAGGCCACACATGAAACATACCAACACACCACCACCCCTATAACCATGCCAACATTTACCTTTCACCCCGGTCCTATAGGCTACTGAACTAGATTTTGGCAAAACCAACAGTTGAATCTCACCTGCATATTGTTTAAAGGCTTCTTTTGATACACGGCTTATAGCTGTGGTCATGGCTTAAAGAATTGTTTTCTGTAATTTGAGCTGAAACTTCTCCGAAAAAACTCTTGAAAGAATTCCAACTACAATGGACCCCTTAACCCTTTAAACTCAGGCCTGTTTTCGAAGATTTTGTGGTGTTGCTAGTTTGTATATACACATATTATTTACAGTGTACAAATCCCATATAATTATGTATCATTGGAAAGCTTACAAATAGGGCTATATTTTGGGGGAATATTTGGACCCCCAGGAGCTTTTAAGGGACTTATAAGTCAGATGTAGCACGTGGCTGAGTGCTAACGGTTAACCTTATCAAAGATTGGATGTCTAAAGCGCAAGTTAAAGGCCTACGCATTAGCCAAAATCCATTAAACAAATTACAAAGAAATTGACTGGAGCCGAGCTTGAACCTGCGACCTGCAGATTCACCGTTCGGAAAAGAAAATCGAAGTTTTGAAAAAGCAGGGACATGTGTGATGGCCTGTGTGTCCAGTGTACTCTGTAAAAAGGGGCTTGTTGAATTGTGATAAAAGGAACCCCTTTAAAAGAAAATAGAAGTCTTAACAGGCTCTAGTTTCTATAAACTATGTGCATAAATCACCCCCACCCCACACACTTTCTTATATCCGAGCGACTCCCCCCTTAGTCCCCCATACCTATATACACTCCCCAGACTATCGTCACCTAACGCACCCCCCCAAAAACAAAAAAAACCACAAAAAAATTAAAACAAGTTAAAAGAAACTACAACATTCCGCAAGCCAATAGACGATGTGCCCTCTGTTTACATCTGTATTTAAATGATCCCGGCAGTATGCGCACGCATCATGTTTTACATAAATTTGGTTAAAAGATGACATCAGAGGTCACATAATTTAAAGGAGATTGGACCTGCGACGTCACTCTTTAAGCAAATTGTATGTAAAACACGATGTGTGCGCATACTGCTGGGCACATATGAATACAGATGTAACGCATGACGTCAGAGGGCACATCGTCTATAGTAATTTTTGAATGGGTCCCAGGACACTGTGGAATTAAAGGGAATGAGGAAGCAGACAAACTATAATTGAAATCAAGTTATTTTTCACAGACTGAGACTTGGAGTTTGCAGAAACTTAAATGGCTTTTTCTATAAGATGGGGAAACATTCAGATGGAAATGTTGACACCTGTAACCTGTATGACGATGTCAAGCACTTTCTCATTGAGTTTAAAATATACCCCCCCAAAAAAGTGACAATCCACACAAAAATCTTGGACTTTCAAATGCTCAAATGACCATAAAGCAATTATTAGGAGAAAATCTAAATGTGCACGAAATAATTAATTTCATCCAAAAATGTAATATCAACATATAATTTACAGCTCCCTATATATTCCTTTCTTTCATACATACGTTCCGTCTTTCCTTTTAATCTCTGGGATTCGCTAGTGATTCGCCAGACATCTTTGGAACTTATCTGGCCTTCCCTCTGGGGGTGTTGCGTACTCTGCAAATCACCCGGCTGTGCCCGGGCACTTAAATTGCTGGCACACGATCCGGCCCTGCAGGGTATTCTTCAAAAGTTGCATTGTGGTGGGTGAATCACAGGCCTCCTCCCTGCTTGTATAGACGATGTGCCACTGTTTACATCTGTATTCAAATGTGCCCGTCAATATGCGCACGCATCATCATGTTTTACATAAATTTGGTTAAGAGATGACATCAGAGGTCACATAATTCAAAGGCGATCTGACCTGCGACGTCAGTCTTTAAGCAAATTTTATGTAAAACATGATAGGTGCGCATCACTGCCGTGCACATTTGAATACAGATGTAAACACGTGACGTCAGAGGGCACATCGTCTATACATTGCCTCCGTTTGAATAATTGTTTCCGTTCGTTCTCTATCAGGCTCTGTTTGTATTTCTTTGTTGATGGCACAGAGGGCACGTAGTATGCTGGAAGTGCCAACCTAACCTTCAACAACAACAACGTGTAGTGTCCAACGCCCCCCCCCCCCCCCCCCCCACCCCCTGGCCATGGTCATCCCCGTTCCCTTAGTGTACAATATCGCGAATGGCAGAGGGTTGAAAACATGCAACGTTTTACACTTGAAAATATTTGACCCTCCGTCAACCCCGATATTGATTTCAACCCGGGTTGAACTGCTCCAAACCAAGGTTGAAATTTAATTAAAATAGTAGTTATAGAGCACAATAAGCTCAATTTGTACGAAGCAAGTGCGAAACGACACAGGGTTGAACCGCTCTAGTTGAACACGGGATTGAACAAATGACAAACGCAACCGGGGCGGCAGCCGGTTCGTCGAGGGTTGGTTATAATAGTTTAATCCGGATGCTAGTATACACTGTTAATCAACCAACACTACTCAATTTCATCCAGTTTCATCCCATCCAAGTTTTTATGGCACAAAATCTATAGTATTGTCATTGCATCAAATTATCTCAATCACAGACATAAAACTTACCAGTTTAATCTTTCGTCCGGCAATCTTGCTGCTCCAGATTCTGAAGGAGTCTGACGATGAGGCAATTTGTTTACATCACTTAGCCCGCTCAACACGACAGTGGCTTCAAAAAGGTCAAAATGGGAAGATTGAAAGTGAGACAACATTGCTCCCTTGATATATGAATCACTTACAGCCCACACCCTAAAAAGATACCATCTCTCTCCCAATGGACAAACGAGATAGATAGTCCTTACTCGTCAATTAAAATTGGGATATACACCGTTTGCTTTTTCTTTAATTTCCAAAATATGAAGTTAGGGGATTCATATTTCATAGTAATTATTGTGACGTGTTTATTTCATGTTTTGTGCTTATATAGATGCTGGAAAAACCAAGAAAAAATGCTCTTCTTGTAGTCTGGCTTCTTGACTTCCTTTATACAAAACTCAATGTATAGACGCCAGTGAATTATCAGGTTAATAGACTAGTTGGCTTGTACCCATGCACGGATGTGGGGACTAACACAATTTTAATAAATTAGGGGCAGTTGGTTTTTTTAAGTCATATTTGTTTAACGACTGTCGGCCGGCCAGGCACACCACATAGCACACCAGACGCCGTGATTTGACATTGGTAATTGCTTGAATTATCATGAATGGGTAGATTTGGGGGTTGTATTTTATAGTAAATGTCGTTTAACTGGCCTGTTCGAAGTTTTACAATCATGAATGCCTAAGAAAGCAAGAAAAACGGCGTTAGTTTTCAACCGGCGTCAGGCAGTGGTTCTTCTGTTGTTCTTGTTTTTTTCGTGATCACCGTTTGGCGATCGCAATTTTTTGTTTATAAAATTCAATTTTACGAAACAATTAAGAGATATATAACGCAATCATTTTAAAGGATGCTTACAATAATTTTTTACTTTAAAATAAGTAAAATATTTCTTAATAATTCGGTAGTAAATTTTGTCGATATTTGCAAATTGCAAATCCTACCTTTAAGACCGTTATTCACTTACAGTCAAGTATGGTATTTCAATAAAATTCAGTACTGTTTGCAATATATTTCAAAGCTGTTCTGGTTTAGTAGAAAAGCAATATTAATTGTATTCTATTTCACCCCAGGCTGTAGACGCAATGGGAACAGGAGACAGCCGGGTAAGAAATCAGAAGTTTGGTTCTCATCAAGGCCAATTGTTTTCTTGTTCTTTTTCTTAAACAAAAATTGAAGGACAGGCCATGATTTCTGACCCCTTTTTAGGTGGAGGGATACAACGATCAGTCACAGGCCTGTCACTACCTTTGAGCAGCTTTTTAACGTTCCACAAAAATGGCACAAGACGCGTCAGTTAGAATTTGTCAGGTAGTGCACCAGTTGCAAACCAACGAACAATACTACTGAATTTCTATAAAATTATATCTTACTCGACTGTAAGTTAAACAGTCTCTGTCAAGCATCCTGTGAAATCAAGGCACCTGGTGTGCTGTGGTTTTAAAAGTGGAATTGTGTATCAATTGCCAATGATTTCCGGCCGTCAATCGTTAAAATAACCTGACTATTTCCAAACACTGCACCCATTTTATTGAGTTGGTCCACATTTTATTTGCAATACGGTTACACATAATGTGAAAGGGTGCAAGCCAACTAGTCTGGTTTTCTAACCTGATAATCCCCTGATGTCTATGAATTGCTCTGTTTCGTCAGGCTGCAGGAAGTCAAGGAAACAGACTATACGGAAACAGCATTAATGTTTTTGGTTCTTCCAGCATCTATGAACACAAAACTTAAAAAACAGAACAGCGATATACAATCTTTGCTATGAAACGCCTAACCCGTCCATTTTCGAAAAGCAAATGGTGTATACTGTATTATGCTTCACCCCAGGCTGCGCTGTGGAAGCAACGAGAACACGAGACAGCATGAATAAGAAATCAGCAGTTTGGTTCTTGACAAGGCCACTTTTTTTCTTTTCCTTTAAATAGGCGGGACATACAATAATCACTCACAGGCCTGTCAATGCCTTTGGGCAACTTTTTAACTTTCCACAAAGGCCTGTCAGTTTCAATTAGGCTCCACAGTTGTCATTTGTGAAGGACGGCTGACCTTGCTTTAGTATCCGTATGAACAAAAACCTCAAACATCCTCAACGTCTGGAAAAAAAAATCAAGAAATATAGAATTCATTCTACAGGCCGCGGTGCTGTATATATTGTGTTTCTGTAGCTCCAAAATATGTGGCCAATTCCAAAATCAGTACAACCCAGATTTTATGGGGATTGATTTCGTCTGATTTACAACCTACTTTAATTGTTCGTTTTTGCTTCACCACCACAAAAAAAGGCCAGATAAATACCGAAATTCAATATGGCTTGTCTGAGTTAATTTCATTACTTGAAGAATTGTGCCCTCGTGGTAAATATGTGTCAAGGGCTGCGCTGAAGATATGAGGGCAGGAACCAGAATCCTGGAATTTGAAACATGCAAGCATGCAACCAGACAGTTCATGAGATATGAAAATACTCCATCTTATTAAAATTGAGGACAAGACAATAATAGAGTTAATTTCAAGTATTCAGTTTCCACTGGAATGATGTTTTCCTTTAGAGTTTTACAATCTGAAACGTTCGATTTTCACTTCATCTGGGTTTATCAACCCTTGTACTGTAGATATTTTTTACAAATCCTTTCATAAGTCGGGTTCAAGGGTTTAAACCCTGGGGTGTATTTATCCCCATTTATTTGGGGGAAGGCGGATTAATAAATCATTCCCCAGATTATGTGATGATAAACACAGAAATGTCAATTGTGAATTTCTTTCCCACAAGGTAACAAATTTAGAAACTGTACATCATTTTGATGTATAAGATGTATAATTTGTATCTTGAACAGCAAGATTATCAAAATTATCAAGAAACAGTTGACAAATAATATCAAACTTGATTTTGTTGTGACGCCAAATCTCACAAAAATGTACTCCTATAAACGATCTACCAAAGTTGCCCCACAACTGCCAACGTTACCCCGTTTAACCGTACTCAATTATCGCAGGCCAGTGTAGTAAGCAGTAGTATTTTGTAATTGTAGTTTTGGGTGACGTTAGGCGTAATCTTCCTTATGTTAAAGACACTGGTGCGAAATTCCTTGTCAGCCTAAACTTGCTTATAAGGAACTCGATACAATTCGCCAAAAAAATGAAAAAATGAAATATACTGCAGCTGATATTGATAAATTAGAGGAGAGCCGGGAATACAAGTTACTCTTTTGAAAGTACATGTAAATTTATAAGCCCATGAGGACTGGATCATACACACAAAAGTAACCAAACCAGTAAAGGAAATTTGGGGAAATGACCATTTCCCTCCTCCCCCTCATTTTACAAGTATTTTCTGAATTCTGAACAGACTAGTAACTGCCCATGAGATATTTGAGAGTTGGTTAATGCCTGTATGTTTTGTGTTATTTTTTTAAATAATCAAATGTTGTGCATTTGTAAACGACGACCCCAAATTACTCCTACTTGACCTTTGACCTGCATGTATTTCGAAAGAATTGTGATGAACCCCACCCAAGGAATAACCCAAGTTATATTAAAAACCAGCCAATTCTGTAGAAATAAAGGGGGAAATTGAAGCATATTTTGAACAATGATCAGGCCAAATAAAAATAAAAAAATGTTTAGCGTCACCGCCCGCTTCCTTTTTGGGGGCCGCCTCCTTTTTTTTTTTTTTTTTTTTTTGAAAAAAATCATAAATTTGACCATTTTGGCAATTTGACTCCAGTAATCCGATGTAGAATTGTGTCTTTACATTCAAGGGTCACTGCATTCAAGTTTCAAAAAATATTAGAAAGCATGCAGAAGTTTTGAATTTCAAAAATTGTCAAAAGATTTACCTAAAACTTTGACACAGAAAGATACATGGTAACACGGCCGTCATACGGATACAAAATTTAGGAGTGCCTCAAAAACTTTGTTTAGGTAACACAAAAAAGGTTTAGTGATCGAAAAGTCGGCCAAACCTAAAATTCAATCGCTAACAACAATAACAAAATCTGAAAGGGAAACGATTTGTATAGAACACATAACTCTAGGCTACTTCAAAATTCCTACTTTGGCTCCATGTTGACTTTTTCGTGTCCAATAATCTATACCATCCGTCAAACTAAATAGCGGCACAATATAATGACCTCATACCGGCAATTCAGCAAAGGATCGGCCTAATGCCAAGAGGGACCTGTCAACTTAGCCCGGAACACTTGTTGAGCCCACTCATATCTCCTGTCTAAGCGCAGGATCAGAGTCCTGAAAAAAATTCCTTTCCATTATTCAATTTCCAAAATTAAGAGCCACCAAAAAGGAATTTTCTGGTTTTAATTCACGAGGGATGCATGGGTATGACTTATAATGAAGCACTTATCCTGTTGTTTGAAAACTCCGTTAACTCAATAAACAAGATTGTTTTCCACCCACTCGAACCATGTGGACACTAAAATACTGGATTTGGAAAAACTCTTTGAGACACAAACCCAAATACAACAAAATTATTTCACTAAGAACCGCAACAATAATTGTGAATTATTGGATAAATTGCTGATTTTGACTTGTTTTGAAGCTGGTATATAATGATGTGTGCCAGATGGGATGTGTTTCTACAGCAAACGATCAACAGCACGCAGGATTTTGTGGTCCAGTGGTTATGGTGTTAGATTGATGGTGTACGGTGGTACATGGGTTGGATGCCAGACAGGTTGAAACCCATTTCATGTAACTACAAGCTCTACCGGAACACCATGCACTTCACCTACAAAATAATAGCATATGGTAGGATTTTCCGACGTCTGGGAGCCCAACATGCATGCACTGGTTCACATGCATGCGTGGCACATACAGTACAAGCAAATAAATGTTCGATTATCTTAAAGGATACACCATTTGCTTTTGCTGTAATTTTCGAAGATGGATGGGTTAGGGAACTCATATTTTGTAGTAATTATTGTGACGCTAACCAGTTATATAGTGTTGTGTTCATTATTGAAAGTTGAAAAACTTTTAAAAAGTGCTGTTATTGCAGTCCTAACTCCTTGACTTCCTTCATACGAAATCAATAATTTGTCGGCAGTGTTTAAAAACAGTCAGGTTTTGACAACGATTCCCAGGCGGCAATTGTTTAAAATTGATACAAAATTCCACTTTTCTTGAAAACCACATCACATCACATCCTTGAGACTGTTATTCACCTAGTCAAGTAAGATATTCCAAACAAAAATCAGTAGTTTTGCTTGTTGATGTTTGCAAATGGTGTATAGCTTAGGACGTCTTGCTTATTCTGTGTGAAAGTTCTTGCAGTAATAACACAATTCTAACTAAATATCAGTCAAACATCCTACTTCAAATCTCACACACCCATCGCAGGGCGTCACAAGTTTAGAGTCTCAGTCAAGGATCGGCACGGGTCCGTGATCCTTCTGCCCACTTGTCTGGGTAATGTGCCCACGCATGGACACACAAATTTTGATAATACAAAAACAATTAAACAAGACAAAATCATTCCACCAAAAGAACAATTCAGCTTTTGAATTTGGAGCGGGACGCTCTTAATTTAGCTGAGACTTGACTGAACTCAAACTTAAAGAGCTCATTAAGCAATGGAGCTTAAACAATGAAATTGTTTTAATGCAATCTTTAAAAATGTACCATTTTGCCAAATCAAGGGTATTTTTTGTGACTTTTTGTTTTTATGTTAAAGGGATCGTATACGTTTGGTAATTACTCCAAAAATTAATGGCAATAACAACTTACTTGGTAAGAAGTACAGCAGCTTTGGATAGTATAATGCATTTTTTGAAACTTTTCACTTCGAAGTACTGCGGTTATGGAGAAAGATATCACTTTTTATTCCCAAAAATTTGAATCTGAGAAGCGTTGCTGCAGTGACGTTTCTCAGATTGTGTTTTCCAATGCAGATTATTTAACCTGCGTGGACATAACCGCTCCAGATTTTCGGCAATATTTCAAAATCGCTACCACTTTTTGAAATGAAATTTGTACAGGTTAGTTGTATGGTATATATCTATAACTATATAGGATTGAAACAAATAGTGGGTTCCAATTACCAAACATATACGATCCCTTTAATGAAAAATTCCATATTTGTAAGCAAATCTGTGATCGGTCCCGGTAGAACCTAAACGTTACATGTATTTCAGCACAGAAAGTTGCAAGATTTGTGATTTATTGTGTCAGTGCATGGCAGTAAGCCAATGAGCAAACCTTTCTAACAAAAGTTTTCATTGAGCAAATTCGCGATTCACAATTTGAACAAAAAAAACCTACATTAAACAGTGTCTTCCTGAAATGACATCACCCTCAGTTGTCTGGAAAAGTTTCGAAAAATTCCAAATGTTTCAAGGAGTGCGCTTTTCAAAAAAAATCAATCAAAAAAGAGATGTCAAAGTTGCACATAATGTGCACCTAAGGAAAATTAGGAGATAGGAGCTTTTTAAACAGTCCTGAATTCCTCCAATTGTATAGGGTTAAAGGAATCAGCAGAAGAAAGTACGATAATTATGTCCTCACAAAGTAGTAAGATACTAGGTTAATAGTGGAAGTGCCATTAGTGGTTTCGAGCATTAAATTCGTGCTCTGTGGGTAGTTCTGCAGGTTGGAGATTCGAGCCCGGCTTGGGCGAGGACACGTACATAATCATGGGTAGAGACATTATTAATGCCTTCTGTGGACTATTTATTGACGTGAAGCCGACCAGAATGTCTTGTTTCAATGTGAGGGGCTGGTACTTCCTCTAGTAGCACACACCCCAAATGGCCTTTAGCTTTGTGATGGGCGATTTGCAAAACAACAAGTTAAAAAATGAACAACCGAAACAACTTTTACATCAGGACCTTTTGTTTTTTGTAAAGTGAGGTCAAACAAGTGGGGATGTTGTCTGGAAAACTTTGTTGCAACTGTTCATATTCTGTGAAATTTGCGTGGAACATAACGATCTTCTAATCAACAACCGATCCTTATTATTTTAATGAAATACTGTTACAGACAAATGATTCTTAGGACATTTTGTCTGCCACTTTCTTCTCATTTTCTCGTGTAGTTTTAAGATGGACACATTCCAGATAGAACTGTGGAAAGAAATCTTGCAAAACTTCTAACCTAATTTTAAAAAGGTGTGTTTATTCGAAGGAAACCATACGAATTATAGTAACCTTTTGAAATGTGTGGATCACTGCAACTTCAAATCACCAACATATGAAGCTTGTTATATATAATCAAATTGAAGGCAGAGTGATTAAATGTGTGCAGAGATTAATGGGAAATCCATGTGGATTCCAAGGACTGTAATGATTAAGTGGTATGATCAAAAGACACTTAGATAGCTGTAAGACAGATTGGTCTTTCTGCTTCGAAAAATTGAATTGAAGGTCACTCTTACTCCCTTAAAGGTAGTATACGCCATTTGCATACATCAAACAACAACACTACTAAATTATGGAATACCTTTGCTTGACTGTAAGTGAATAACAGTATCCTGTGAAATCACGGCACCTGATGTAATGTGGTTTTCAAGCAAAGTGGAATTTTGTATCAATTTTAAACGATGGTAGCCCGGCCGGCAATAGTTGTGAAAACCTGACTATTTTCAAACACTGCCCCCGCTTTATTGTCTGAAGGAAATCAAGAAACCAGACTGCAAGAACAGCACTTTTTCCTAGGTTTTTTCCAGCTTATATAAAAAACAAACACTTTAAACAGGTCAGCGTCACAATATTTACTGTAAAATATGAATCCCCTAAACCATCCATTTTCGAAAATTACAGCAAAAGCAAAAACTTTCTGCAAAAATATGATTTGTAACACATTGACCGTTCTGAAATGGTATATTTTGCCCATGCTTCTACAGACAAATGATCCTCGGATCGCGAGTGTCGCCTTTTTCTGCAGTCGGTCTCTGTATGATTTGTGTGTTCTTAAAACAAGTCAAATGTTGTGCTTTCGTAAACGACGACCTCAAACGACCCATATAATGAGCTCTGAGCCTCTGACCGCAGTAATCCGATACAGAAATCCAAGTTTGAAAAAATGAAAGCATATACAATTTGTTTTTCTTCAAAAATTAACCTGAACTGTTCACATACATGAACAATAACCTCTAATGACCCCTGGGTGACCTTTGACCTCAGTAATCCGGTGAAGAATGTTGTCTTCTTACCCAGGGTCACTACATGCAGGTTTCATCAAATCTATGAAAGCATGTATACATTAAATACATTAAAACAAAAACTAAACTTTTACGTACGGTGCTCCGGTCATACAGAGTTTCGGACTGGTTAGTTCTCCAAAACTACGTTGAGGTGACACAAACATGTTGAAGGAAATTACAGGATATTATATTTGACATAATCTACTTTTTCGGATGGCATGTGGAAATACTTTGGTGACTTCCCTCTGCCTGACAATGCTTGTGCTAAATGAGGGCATAATGTCATAGTCCCAAATGCTGTTCCCCATCATTCAGCAACTTTGGAATTGAAATCGCGATAATGGCATACTGTTTACCCGGAATGTACGGCATTCACACAACTTCACTGAGGTTAGTTTTCAGACACCTGTCTTTAGATGAGCGCTGCTGCTGATCTAAACAAAATTTACAAATGACAAACGGTCCTTTGCGTTGACACAAAAGACTACAAAGACCTTTGGAAGCAAAATAAAATAGCAGGTATACCTTGCCCTAAATGCATGACTAGTGTCTATTTCTGGTCCACGGGACCCAGTGGGTCCTTTCGTTAAGGGTGAATGAACTGCTGCACATTCAAAAAGTAAAAAATATATATAACTTGTTATTTCGCAGCTTTGCTTAACTATCCAAAAAGACTAGTAACCAACCAAATTATTGTTAAAAAGCTTATTACTTGATGCAAAGATAACAATATTTTTGGCTCTCAATTTAGTTGTTTGGCATGCTGTCATTTTTAAGAAATGTTTTAACAAAATCGAAAGATGGCTCTTAGAGACACATATTTAGAATTTGTTCAAAATCAAAATCTTATTAGTACATTATTTTCTTTGAATATACAGCATTCTTAGAGCTATTTGTTGTCAAGCACCATTTATAGATCTCTTTGAATTGTCGGGTCACCAGACCTGTTGGCTTGCATTTATTCACGGATGTGCACACATCCGCAAATCTGCATCCTTGTGGGGACATATCTTTGTTCTCGTGTATAGAATGGTTAGAAAGTCGAGCACGTTTTTTCAAAATTCCTATATTTCAACAACAATTGAAATTTTGTGTTGACATTTTGACCAAATACCCTATACATCATAACCCTAGTTTTTGAGTAATTTGAGTAAAATCAAAAAATCTATTTCGTGAAATTTATTTTGGAGACCCGTTCATCTATAGAAATAACCACGTGGAGACCTTTTGACTCCTATTGCCCCCGTTGTGGTCAGGGATCCACAGGGTACCGAATTTAAAAACAAGTTATTGCCCAAAAAGTGAACTATAAACTGATGAACTTTGGTAAATTGAGAATCGATACAAAAGTTCACTTTTCTTGATAGCACACGAGGTACCAAATTTTCCAGGATACGTGAGACTATTATTTTACTTAGAGTGTATAGGTATATTTAAATCATAACAATGGTAGTTGTTTTTTAGATGTTTGCAAATGTTGGGTTGGGCTACAATTACCTAATTTCCGAGTTTGTGTCAAACTTCTCGGTCAGGTATGGGACGCAACCTTGTATTTGGAAGGGGATGGTTTTAAGACCCCCCCCCCCCCTAATTGTTTCACAGCTAATTTGCTTGCCAATTATTATTTGATGATGTCCCATACATGAAGTTTGAACGGGTGCGTACCTATGTTTCCCAGTCCCTATGTTCCCCATCAGTCCCGATGTTCTCGAGTCCTTATGTTCCCCTATGCACCAGTCACTTTGTTCCCCAATCCCTATGTTCCACAGTCTCTATGTTCCCTTATGTTCCCCAGTCACTATGTTTCCCATTCCCTATGTTCCCCAGTCAATATGTTCCCTGATCCCTATTTTCCACAGTCACTATGTTCCCCAGTTCCTATGTTCCCCAGTCTATATAATCCCCATCAGTCCCTATGTTCCCCATCAGTCCCCATGTTCCCCAGTCCCCTATGTTCCCCATTAGTCCCGATGTTCCCCAGTCCCTATGTCCCTATGTCAGTTCTACGTATTTGTTTCTGATCTGATCAAACCGTTTGTCGATTTTCCCCTTATTTCTCCGCAGGCTTTTCTTATTCTTATTAACACGTAGGCCTACTACACGCACGCACGAAATTCCTTTGTGAAGCAGCACTAATTAGACATGCAACGCAGGCCAGCGCGACCGCTGAATGGGTAGTTGACTGTGTGAAGACGCTGTGTATATTCGAATGGTCGAAATTGCATAGAAGAGTGTCACACCCCATTTATAAGCAGTTTGCAAAGACCACTGTGGGATCGAGGGAGCTGAACTATAAATCGTGTCGTCAGCGGGCGCACTGTCGAATGCAGTGGTCTTTGGTAAAGAATAGAACGGTTATTGATTGGTGCATTATCGATATAATCTGGAAAATGCCTCCTCTACAGATGCACTTTGGCAAATGCCTATCTGCTGCCAAGCATTACATTCCATCCCCGAAAGTGCATAGAGAGTGAAGTCTATCATAGCACGTAGGTGCCACGCACACATGTCCTGCCAGATGGTTTGTGGCAACAAGAGAGGAACTGCATGAGTACAGAAGCTAATTACGATCGAAAGGTTAACAATCTTGCACAAAACAATGAGTCAACGGCGTCAAATTAACGTGACGCTATGCGTGTGCCGGCTGCAATGTCCAGTGGAATATGAGGATGCCTACATTATGTACAGTGTACGTCACATCTCGCCACTAATAATGCAGTCTGCAAAACAAGTTGAATTAAAGCTTAGTTTCTAATCCTCGGTATTTTTGTCTTTTCTTGTCCACTGAGAGATATATGAAAGTCAATGATTCATGGACTATCAAATCGCACACCAATATATACTTAATTGATTGATAATTACTTCCGCCCATCTCTGATGGCAGAGGTTTTGTCTTCGTCCCTGTCTGTCCGTCTGTTATGTTTTTGTATGTTTGTCTGTTTTCTTGTTTATCTGTCTGTTGGCAGGATTGCTGAAAAACTACTTGAGGGATTTCAATGAAACTCGGTGGGTACAAGTAGATAGCTTATGAGTCAAGGATGATTCCATATTGATCAGGAATCTGGATAACTTTAAATGATTGTTTTTTTCCACATTGGGAGATACGACGTTTTTGCAGTAGGGGCGGAGATCTGCGATCTACCGAGCGCCCTTTTACTAGTTACCAATGCAATCCTGGTCCCACTGGTGGCACTTCTGCTGTTTAAAGGTAAGATACACCATTTGCAGTTATCGAACATTTTTACTACCGAATTATTAGAAAATATCTTACTAATATGAAAGTAAAATGGTTAGGCATCTAGCAAAATAATTGCGCAAGATATCCTGTAATTGTTCCGAAAACATTGATTTGGTTTTTTTAAATCCCGATCGCCGAACGGCGATCGCACAAAAAGACAAAAGAAACAAGAACCGTGCTGCCTGACGCCGGTTGAAAACCAACGCCGTTTTTCTTGCTGTGCTGTGATTTCACAGGATGCTTGAGACTTTTAGTCATACAGTCAATTAAGGTATTTCATAATAATCACCCCTCAGTGTTTTTTAATACAGGATTAAAATTTATTCTGAGAATCGCATCAAGATGAATGACTAAATACCTAGTGTTATGACAACCTAAAGAAGGGATATTACATCCAAACACCACATGTGGCACACAGATGAACCAATTTAATTTACCATTAGGCACTAACGGAACGTCCATGTGTGCTTTTAATATAAGCAATCAAAAGACTGAGGCAATACTGTAAATGACAATATGGAGAGCACGGTTTGCCCTTCTCTGCGTTAATAATCTTCCCTTATCTTAATACAGATCCAACAATGATTAAATGTGGATTTCAGGATAAAGCCTATAAAAAGAGCAAGACGAACACGAGGTGAAAATTCCATCATGTCTGCACTCAATCACAATGTCACAGTGTACAATGCCCAAGTGTACACAAGAATGTAGGCTTCATGTGAAATGCCACATGTGTTGAGTCCTCGACCTTTGACACAACAATATATCATATCCAAAAAGCCTTTGAACTATCAAGCTAAAAAATGTAGGGGAAAATACCTTCCAGCTTCACTTCAAATATGCACGTGTTCAATCCAAGAGTCTTGCAACGCATGCAAAAAGTGTGAAGGGGGTTTAACAGTCTCAAGTCTAAATTACCAGTTTTGTTTACATTGACCGGACCCAGGCGCGGGATTGTTTTTCACGAACATCGATCACTGGCGGGTTCAGGCCGGTATCTGATGGGTAGCACGTCCTGAAATGTTCAGCCTCGCTCGCTGCAAGCTAAGTCTAAGGTGACCAGATTTCACGGCCGTCCAAATTCAATTAAAACAGGCCAGTCATGGTGTTTATCATCCGTTTAAAACCGGCCACGTGACGGGCTCTCGACCAATAAGAATGGGTAAACTGTCTAAGGAATTTATGAATGTACGTTTAAAAACGGCTCATCGGCCTGGACGAGTTAAAGACCGGAGCCGAAATACATTTTGTGTAAAACGCGTCAAAACAAGTGTGTATCGGCCATTTCAAATTGCCTACGTGACGGGCTCCCGACCAATAGGAATGGGTAAAATGCATATTTATAAAGAGGTATATCCATCAAAATCGGTGCTCAAGGTGCTATATCATTATTACCCTTGCTCATTGTGTCAATGAAACATTTCAAATACTATTTTAGCTCCAACCCAGGGGAGTACATGTACAGCTAGATGATGCTATTCCGGTGCAAAGCAGCTAAAATCAACCACACAAATAACCATTTCGACCCTCACAGGTACCCATGGGGTGAAGCAATGAGTGTCAAAGTGCCTTCTCGAAGGGCATACATACCATACCCAGGCTGGAATAGAACCTACAGCCTGCAGAATTACCCGCAGACCACGAGTTCCATGGTCCAGGCCACGATGCCACAGTACTCCACAAGTTGGACATCTCAATGCCAATCATGGAAACCATAGTTTTCCACTAAGCCCAACACTAAATCAGGATAAGTTGAATAATTGACCATGTATAATCTCAAATATGATTCTAGGGACTCTGTGATTAACCAGTGTGTGTCGGATGACGTGTATACACCTAAAGCTTTTTCGGAATTAAAAATGGATGTCGAATATTCACGTCATAAGCAAGGCCGAAAATATATATATCAGAGACCGGCTCGCAGCTAGCGAGGCCGGAAATACCAGGACGTGCTGCGCATGGCCTGAACCTGTCTCGGATCAAGATTCGTGAAAAACAATCCCACGCCTGGGTCCGGTCAATGTCAACGTTTAGCAATCTGCATCATGTACATGTATGTCAAAATATGCACACATATTAAAAGATACATAAGTTAAAAGATGCACTGCACTGCTCTGGTAAAAATGACACATTTTACCTACAGCTCGTTTTGTCGCTCTGTTGGTTGAACTCGCTTGGGAATATCGGTATGCCATGGTGCATATCGTATTTGTAACTAACCGCCACGTTAAAAGGCGGCAGTGCAAAAGTCACCAAATGTGTCAACTTTGTTGTCCACTTTCTCACAGTTTGGTCTCATGAATGTGCACACTGTACAGTAACATGACACGGAACAATAATAAATAACGTCAGGCTATACGATCGTTCCTTGACCTGAGATTTGACGGGTTCATCATCAATCCCTGAAAATCATAAATTTTCATCCAGCATATGCAAATATACAGAGCGTTTGTTATTGAAACACGTATTTGCCTGCTCTGGCATTGTGTAACATTGTTGTATTTCAAACAGTCTACATGTTGTACATCATTTATAGGTCTACATGTAGAAGCAAGATGTGCTTGGGTTGAAAATACGGTACAGGTACATTCAAACGAGGCAAGTATAAATATTTTTCGCCGGGTTTAAAAAAGACACGATAAATACATAAAAGATGGACGTGCCATCCTTAGTTATATTTATAACATATCCCACATTGAACATACGGTAAAGCCCACCCTCATTTTCCACACGCATGTGATTTGAGAATAAAGTCCATAAAAGACATAGCAAGAATGGCTATGTGGAGCAAATAAACAACTAAATGTCAGACTAATGTAACACTTGTTCAATCATTCTTCCCATTCCTCTGGTTTATGTCTGCTATCTAACAAAAAAAAATCAGGCCAAATGTCATCCTGTCGTTAAAGGTTTGATACACCATTTGCAGATATCCAAAAAGTTTACTATCGAATTATTATGAAATATCTTACTTATTTGAAATTAAATAATGATTGTAGGTATTCAGCAAAATGATTGCGCTAGATATCCTGTAATTGTTCCGAATTTTGTTTAACAAATCACGATCGTCGGACGGCGAACGCTAATGAAACAAAAACAACATAAGAAACACTGCCTGACGCCAGATGAAAACGAATGCCGTTTTTCTTGCTTTTTTTCGGCATCCTTGATTTTAAAACCTCTGACATCCAAAACATCTAAAACCTCCATTCATGATAATTCAAGCAATTACCAATAGTGTATCCTACCTTTAATACCTTATTTACAACAGTGACTTGTCATTCATGTGTTCCCCATAACACATGATTTCTGTAATTCTCCTGAGGGACTAACCCAGGTGGGTCTAATGGGTGAATGTCCTGTTTTGGGGAGCACTGACTTGACCCCTTGCTCCCCAATCTGCACCTCATGAAGGAGAAGTTGGCAACAAGTAGGTTTAGAAAAAGTATGTTTGGAAAAGGAAGTTTGTTGTTCAAGCCCATGTTCTACTAATACTGTACCTCCTTACATAAACCATATTCCCTCTTTAAAAGCCACACGCACATTAACCAACAGTTGTAAACAGCTGGAGCTTATGACAAAGCCTTGAAACATGAATGACTGTCACAATAAATTGGTGCAAAATATGTTACATTAAACGCACCCAACAACAAAAACTTGACAGCAAGTCATTTGGAACATAAGAAGAACATCTGTCAAAGATAATTCCTAATCGACCTTCTGTAACAGGTGGGCATTGTCCAGGAGTCAATGTCATGCTGTATAAATTGTTCAATACATAAGCAGCCTGTGATGTGTCGCACATAAACTCATATTGTTCAGGTTCCTCCTTTTCTCTAGTTATTGAATCCACATGTGTTTTAATGTGTAGTAAATTGACACTAAAAAAAACCACATTTTGACAAAACATCTAAAGGTAGGATACACCATTTGCAGATATTACACACAAAATCACTACCGAATTATTAAGAAATATCTTACTTATTTGAAAGTAGATAATGATTGTAGTCATCCAGCAAAATGACTGCGCTAGATACCCTGTAATTGTTATAAAATGTGCTAAACTCTACGAACTGCCCATTGCAATTTTTTAAAAATCCTTGAAAATTTGGGGGAACTTTAACTACCCTCTTGAGAATGTTGCTTGGGGCCTAGTAGTATAATGACAATTCTATATGCCCTGTTATTGGATAATTCGCGCTGATGTCCAGCAACATTCCTGACTAGTGGAGTGGACATTATAATTTTCCTCCGGACTTATAAGCACTGGAGTATCGTTGTTTGTCGGATTCTAATCTCCAGTTTTATGGGGTGCGGTCAGGGGATTTCTCTCTCCTGAGATTTGCAGTCCGACCGTCAGGCTTGCTAATGCCGCTGATTTGGCCGTGCCTTGCCCGTGCCTTGCCCGAGCCTTGCCCGAGCCTTGCCCGAGCCTTGCCCGAGCCTTGCCCCAGCCTTGCCCCAGCCTTGCCCCAGCCTTGCCCCAGCCTTGCCCCAGCCTTGCCCCAGCCTTGCCCCAGCCTTGCCCCAGCCTTGCCCCAGCCTTGCCCCAGCCTTGCCCCAGCCTTGCCCCAGCCTTGCCCCAGCCTTGCCCCAGCCTTGCCCCAGCCTTGCCCCAGCCTTGCCCCAGCCTTGCCCCAGCCTTGCCCCAGCCTTGCCCCAGCCTTGCCCCAGCCTTGCCCCAGCCTTGCCCCAGCCTTGCCCCAGCCTTGCCCCAGCCTTGACCCAGCCTTGCCCCAGCCTTGCCCCAGCCTTGCCCCAGCCTTGCCCCAGCCTTGTCCCAGCCTTGCCCCAGCCTTGCCCCAGCCTTGCCCCAGCCTTGCCCCAGCCATGCCCCAGCCATGCCCCAGCCATGCCCCAGCCATGCCCCAGCCATGCCCCAGCCATGCCCCAGCCATGCCCCAGCCATGCCCCAGCCATGCCCCAGCCATGCCCCAGCCATGCCCCAGCCATGCCCCAGCCATGCCCCAGCCATGCCCCAGCCATGCCCCAGCCATGCCCCAGCCATGCCCCAGCCATGCCCCAGCCATGCCCCAGCCATGCCCCAGCCATGCCCCAGCCATGCCCCAGCCATGCCCCAGCCATGCCCCAGCCATGCCCCAGCCATGCCCCAGCCATGCCCCAGCCATGCCCCAGCCATGCCCCAGCCATGCCCCAGCCATGCCCCAGCCATGCCCCAGCCATGCCCCAGCCATGCCCCAGCCATGCCCCAGCCTTGCCCATTGTCTTGCCCATTGTCTTGCCCCTTGTCTTGCCCCTTGTCTTGCCCCTTGTCTTGCCCCTTGTCTTGCCCCACTTTTTTCTTAACTTGTAATTTTTTTCCAAGCAGTGAGTGAGGTCTAGTTCTTTCATTTTTTTGTTTGTCTAGGTGGTGTTCTCATTGGAATAAAAAAATTAAAAAAATGATTCAAAACTTCAAATGCACATTTTTATGATAAGAACTTGGGCAATCACAAAATAGACAGTTTCAGGGAAAAGTCAATTGACAATTTTTTTCGAAATGTTCAGTCTGAATGTCTTTCAATCGACTCAGTAGCGAGTATGGCCTCCTCTTGCAGCAATAACGGCTTCACACCGCTGTCGCATGGAGTTAATGGGGCGATTGACGTATCTGACGGCCAGTGCATCCCATGCAGCATCCAGAGCTACACCCATGCTGCTGCAGTCCATGTGGCTGTGCTTCAAGCTGCTCAATACTCCTCCCCATCATGTTCCAGACATGTTCTATGGGATTCAAGTCTGAGGACCTCGCTGACCAGTTCATGCGCTCGATCCCATGGTTCTCCAGGAACTGTGTCACCACCCTTGATCGGTGGGGACGGGCATTATCGTCCATGAAAATAAAATTTTCCGCAGCATTTTCAGCAAATGGCACCACGATAGGTTCAAGGACTTCATCCCTGTACCTCACTCCTGTCATTGATCCCCTTGGGACCAGGTAGAGACGAGTACGGTTGCCATAGGCGATGCCTCCCCACACCATGATGCTGCCTCCCCCATAACGGTCATGTTCTGCAATACAGGGGTCGGCAAATCTCTCTCATGTTCGCCTCCAGACTCTCACGCGTCCATCATTGTGGTCGAGGAAGAATCTGCTCTCATCTGTGAACAGAACACGGCGCCATTGCTGTTGGGTCCATCCGACATGCTCCCGAGCCCAGTTGAGACGAATTCTTCTTTGAGCAGGGGTGAGTGGGACGCACTGTGCTGGCCTTCTGGCATGCATATTGGCTCTGTGAAGTCGGTTACGGATTGTTTGAGTGGAAACAGTCACTCCAGTGGCAGCAGCGAAGTCATTATTGAGTCGACGTGCACTGTGGAAGCGGTTGCGGAGGCAGATATTCGTCAAGTAGCGATCATCCCTTGGGGTTGTTGCGGCTGGTCGGCCACTGCGGGGTCTCTCCGAGTACAGCCCTGTCTCCCGGTGTCGTTGGTTTGCTCTGCTGATGACACTGTTAGACACACCCATCATTTCGGCTACTCTTCGCTGACTGAAGCCAGCTTCCAGCATTCCTAGGGCTCTGGCAACCTCTAGTTCACTCAGGTGGCGTCTTGGCATTGCTGCTGTCACTAAGTTGTCTGATTGTGGAGACCAATGACAAACAATGCTCTTGCACCCACTTTTGTACCATTTTATGTGGTCAGCTGATACCCCTAAAAGCCCACATTTCAGGATGTGCAACGATACAAGAGACATTATGCAACGACTGAAACCAACCACCTGTGAAATTGATTACAGTGTGTTTGAGGTCATTCAGGACAGTTGTACTGGGGTATTTTCAGCAGTAAAATATCTCATATAAAAAAAGTATACACAAAATAAAAAGTGTTTCTTAACTTTTTTTGAGTAGTGATATTGACTCAAACCAATTTGCCCCATATAACATGTACTCCACAGGACAAATTTTTTTGTGACAAATATAGCTTTTTACCAGTTACCAGAAAGCTTCTCTCACAATTGAGGATTAACAAATAAATGTTCACCATTTGTGGCCCTGTACCCACATGTTGATTGCTGTGGCCCACGAGTGATAGTGCCTGACCCACCCTACAGTTTTATTTCACACTGGATTTGTATCTTTACTGGGCATACTGATTTGTCTCTAAACAATTATTGTGATTAAAGTCAATGCAAATAACAATAATATTTGAAATGACAGAAAGGGTGAATTGTATGCACAATTTGAAACAAAATTGTGTGAATGCCCATTTTTAGTACAATTATTCAATAGTTTCTCAAAAAGGGAGATATTCATACTCCATAATGGATGTTTCAATGTGCAGTTCCAATAGGTTTAAACTATGTTACACTTTTCAATTAGAAAGAGCGTTGAAAATTAATTCATTTAACTAAATGGAAATAATTAAACGTGTCTAAAAGAAATGCTCCTGACGTGTCTTAAATATCATCAACCAGTTAAATCATAACCAGTTCGAGCATAATTCTCTCAACTTTTTAATTAATATTAAGTAAGAATTAGAATAAATAAAACAATCACTGAAGTTAGACCAATAATGTTACAATATCAACAACCCATACGATATCTGGCAGATGATGTACATGGCTGGTATGACGTGCTTCGAACTTTGGGGCTTAGATGGTAGGCTGGCACTGGATCTGAGTAAATGCTTCTTTGGAGATCTGCCATCATCACTGCTTGTTTCTTGATTAGCAACTGCATAAGGTTGAATTTGGAGAGAAACAAGAGGGGAAAATATACACAAAAATTGAATGTGTTCATGTGCATATGAAATTTATCCACGTGTAACAGTTTTGTAAGCTATACTACAACTAATGCCAGTTGTTGTTGTTTAACTCTAAGGGGTGTTTTTTTTTTAAACTCTAATACAAAACAAAATGCGAACAATCTTTGTATCCTTAAATGCTGATGCGTACCTGGATCATCCCACTGTACATTACATGTATATCTAATAACCGTTATATCGAATAACTGAAATGCATTCACTGACCCAGCGTCTATCTTCAAACAAAGGGACAATCACTTGTCTATGATTCCCAACTCCCAATGTATTAAAGTATCAATCGCTGCCTGTTGATAGAGACTGCGCCCATCAAGAAAACCTGGCCAGGCACAAGAGAAGACGTCACTTCAGTAACATCTAACAACAAAAACGTATTTACTACCACGGCCTGCCTATATCCAAACATGCAATCACTTTTTTCTTGTATTCTCATATAGTTATCCCAATTTTAATTAATGGCATACACATCTACCGCTGTATAAGCAATCACTGCCCGTTAATAGAAAATCTGTCCATCAACAAAACCTCGTCAGGCACAATAGAAGGCATCCCTTTAATAACATCCGACAACAAAGATGCATTCACTGCCGCGGCCTGCTAATATCTAAACATGCAATCACTTGTTTAATGCATAACCGTAATACAATAACCACAGTAAACACAGCCTTCAATTTAAGCAATCGTTGACTGCTGACAAAGATCAAGACCATTCAGAAAACCTAGCCAGGCACAAAGATTGTATTATAACGGAAGGAAGCTGTGTGCTAGTGACGTGCATATAGCAGGCTGGTTACTATGACATCTAGATTGGTAATTTTTAATATAATAGGGTCGTGCAAAAGGTCTCATTTTAAGAAAAAAGGAACTACATCATTTATTTAAGTATTCTGCAGATTGGTATTCACAGACTCAGTTGGTGTGAGAGAAGCTTTCACGGTCTTCTTGCTGCCATGGACAATTTTCCTTTTGGCTTGGAGTAAAAACAGCTACCCATTCAACCATTTGATAAACTGCTTCTTCTCCACTCTATCTGAAGTCAAATTTCAATAACTCAATGTAATTTGGTTGAATTAACTTGATAAGAAAAACATGAATAATTCATCACCAGACCCTTTGGGGGTGTCCCCGCTATTTGTCGCTTTCCGTACTTGTTTCATCAGCTTCCTTGGATTGTTGATCATAGCTGGAAACATGTTCTCTATTGTTGTGACTCATCGAGTACCAGACTTCGCAGACAGTACTAAGATTTTGATGACGTCGTTGGCAGTGTCGGACCTCACGGTTGGCTTGTTGACAGTGTTTAGTGTTGTCGCTTCAGCTATAAACCGGTGGCCTTTCGGAGACATTATTTGTCAGGCACATTCCTCCATTTTGTTTTTAGCAATTTTGATGTCAGAATTTTCCCTCATCTGTTTAAATGTTGAGCGTTACATTGCCGTTACCAGGCCATACAAGTTTCCTATTTGGTGCACCCGACGACGTATTATTTCCAGTCTCATTTTGGCAGCAATAGTCATTAGTTTACAATTGGTGGCATCAACGTTTCTTGGAGTATCAATTAAATATGTTGACGTTGTTGCTTTTTGTTTATATGGAATCACCTCTGCAACATTTAACATTTCAATCCTTCTATTCGTTGATGTTATTCCAGTGTTAATAATGATGTGCATATACTATCGCATCATTAAGATCAGCCGAGAGCATGAGAAACGAGCCAACCAGAACGATCCCAACAACAAAAACAACACCCAAGACAACAAAGCTCTCAAGACGTTTGCTGTCGTCACTCTGGCTTTTGCAGTTTGTTTTACTCCAATTTCGATTACCAGAACCGTTGAGGGTTTCACAAATATGGAGGCTGCACATTGGCTTCAGTTTATTGTGGTATGGCTCCCTGCATCTAACAGTATCTGCAATGTTTTCATCTACTGTCTGTTCAATCGTTCCTATCGTCAGAAGGCCAAGCAAATCATCACCAACAGATGGCTCTGTTGCAGAGGGTCGGTGGATCCTGTTAACATTCAAGTTTAAGGGGTAAGGTATCATTACAACTGCCCCTCAGCCTCATTGGACTTTTGACTAATAACTTTAAATGTATGCGTGCATGCACATGAATGGGCCCGGTAGCAAGAGGAGTGACAACACTCATTTTAAAATTTATTTTCATCTAACCCAATTTTCCACATATTTCTTCCTAAAATTATCAAACGCTTTTGAACGCGTCATCAATAATCAAAAGACAATTTTAAGGAGAATTACCGAGAACGACAGAAACAGCATCCAGGAGACCAAAGTTCTGAAGACGTTCATCATCGTCATCTGGCTTTCACTGTCTGTTGTACTCGGCTCCTGATTACCGAACAACTGAAACTTTCTCGTACACGCAAGTTGCAGACTGGCTTCGTTCAGCAACTATTTTGCTTTTAGCTGCCAAAGGCATTTGAAATGTTTTCACTTGTAGTTAAAATGCACATGTTGTGGACTAACGTTATTGTATTTATAGCTTCTGGTTGGCCCAGAAGCTCGCCTCTGGGAATAACACAAATTGGTTTCGTGAAGAAAAGTCTTGTACCACAAATGTGAAAGTTTCATTGAATCCATTTTTTTTGTTTAACTTGGAATGTTTAACTGAAAAACAATGGATGTTGTTATCATTGATTGAACGCGTTTGTAAAAAAACAAAGCCACACTTAAATTCAATTGAAAGTAATTTGCCAAGTATTATTGGATTAAAAACCTGCCTATTCCCTGACACCGCCACCACCACCTCTAACTCTGCTTTTTAATTTCCACACATTTATGCAGTTTCATAATTTTTCTGTGATCTGCGTCACCTGGTCAACAGAAAACTTAAACAACTGACAACTTAAACATAGAACAGGAAATTCTCACCTCTCCACAAGAATCGTTCATTTTTGTTCGTCTTGTCATTGATTGATTGGTGTTTTTGTTTGATTTAATTTGATAAGACAAATTGTACATGTTAGAATTAAACGGTTTGCCGTGTTCACGTGGCAAACCATTTAATTATATAACAATGGCCGAGGGTCTGGTTCATTTTGGGTAATCATTTTTGACTTGTGGGTTATGGTTTGAAGCATCAGTGTCCTTGTTTTAGCAACAACAAAAACACTGGTTGGTTCCAGAAATTGAACTGCATGTGGGTCTTGTGAGACCAACCAGAATTTCAGCCATACCCATAGTACATGGGGTGGTATGAATAACAAACTAGCAAATACTATGAAGTACAAGCGAAAAGTAAAGTCGTTTACTTCAGAGTAAATGCATTAGGAAAAAGCAAATGCTTCAATTCGTATGAATAAATTCAAGTTGTACTGTTAAGCATTCACTGGTTAAAATAGTAGTAAATGCTTCTTTCTTTCAGTTGATTGCACATCCGAATGGTTTATAACAATAGATTATTGTGTGTATATACGTACAGCGCACACATATTCTCGTATGCTGACAGGGGTGTTTTATCCCTCCTGACTGTATTTTCTTAATGGGTCTTGACATTGAATAATGGAGCATTTCATATGCATGTAACAATCATGAAACAGTGTGAAAAAAACATACCGCCGGCAATATTCCAGTCATTAAAATGCAACCGGACCGATATATATAGTCGATGGACTCAATCCAGCAAGTCAGCGGCTTTTTCAAGCCCTGCTGAATCAGAAGTCTTTAAGATTGTTTTGCACAGGGCAATCCTCCCAAATAGAGATGGCAATAGTTCTTTGTCATGGAAACAGGAGATAAGTCCAGCATGATCTCCTCACTTCAGGTGAATCTCGTAAAAACATGTTTTTCGCGATTCCACTAACTTCTCCTGCGGCGATTGATTCCATCACTGCACTTCCTGTCTGTCACACCCAAAGAACCTGTCCTTTAAAAAAAACAGTCCGTATGTCAAACAAATCTCACAATGTCAAATCAACAGGATATCACTAAATGTGAGAATAGACAGCACTTTACATTCGAGTTGATCATATTCAGTGGACAAATAGAAACTTGACAATGTCCTCGCTCGCGTGATCGATCCGGAAGGCAAGTTAACTTCCAATATGAACATTGGCGCACGCGTCCCGCTCGATGTTACGCAGAATGCAAGCTGCCAGTAGGCCTACTCTAAAAACGAAGACTTTATTTAAATTGTAGATTATATCAATTTGTGAATAGGTGTTTAACCTGCAGAATTACAGCTTTAAAACCCTTTGTAAATAAAATAAAATACGTTTTGACCTCACACAAATTGCAATATAATATTTCACCACAGTGCACTTCTATAAGGTCCCTAGAATGACATACTAAAAATCTCTAAAAATCCAAGTGGTGGAAATTATGAATATTTTGCATAAATCGTTAATCCCTGCCGCGTAATATATGTATTCCTATATTTGGGTATATTATTATTATTCTTTTTTTGAAAAGTTTATTTTGGTGATTCTACTTACTAATCCTTACTTCAATAACATTTTCTAAAGCATATAGGCCTAAGTGACTGAATAATTATGTGAACATAGTAATTATCCAAAATGACAACTTCGTGAACCCATCAATGTGCGCACATTACACTGTCTCCAGATATCATCGAGTAGTCAGTATTGGTGAGCTTCAAATTCACCAAGTTGCTTACTGGCACAGTTATCATATTAAAACCTTATGAAAAATCATATTAACATTGTGATATTTAGTCCAGCAAACAAAAACTGGGAAAAAATGGTGTGTCCATAAATTTTTTAATGTGTAAATGCCTGCTATCGTATATAGTACGCGATCTTCATTCACAATCGGTTTTGAAAAGGAAATTGAAATGTTGAAAAGCACGGACAACTCGACTCTACTAGTCAAGCAGATCGGTGAAAATTGTTTAATCGATTGATAAAAGGTATTGAATATGTCAGACAATCATAGCATATCATGAGAAAATTATTTGCAAACACAAATTTGTCCAACTTGAGCTTAAAAGTAGTGTTCCTGTCAACATCATAACAGACAAAAACAAAACTATGGGAAAGGAACACTAAACGTATTGGGATTGGAATCAAGGAGTTTTTTTGAGAAATGAAATTATAATTATTTTAATATTTACATTACAAATCGAGCAGTTAACACACATAAACGAGATGGGAATAGCAATTAATTCTACATGATAATCAAATGCTGTAAATCATACGGTTGGCCAATGCTGAGAGGGGAGGTGCCTCTGGGTGGAATCCTGAAATCGGGGTTTTCCGGTAGAACGGTTCGGAAGCCGCGAGAGAGTTCTCGTCTTAACTGAAATCTTGATCGGCGACCTCCGAAACTGGAAACTTAGTGCGGCGGACGACAGTACGGGTGCAGACCAGATGGGGCGATCGGACTAGTTGACCAGTCGGCGAAGGGCCATAACGATAGAGCATGGCGCCAGTGGGAACGGTACTACTCCCATAGGGCTGGCCCACAGCCAAGGATTAAGGCCGCAATTGTGATGCTAAGGGACCGTGACCGGTGCAGACAGCACGGCACGACCAGTTCACGGCATCCGCAAGCCCGACGGTCGGACTGCCTGGCATCACCTCGCGGGAGAGAAAGTTCCCGACCGCACCTCAGCAAACTAGAGCTCAGAATCCCCCTGAACAACGAAATTCCAGTGCTTATGTCTGGAGAGAAATTCCAATGTCCATTCCAATGGTCAGGAATGTTGCTGAACATCAGCGCAAATTCTCCAGTACGGAAACAAACGTTCGTCGCAACAAAAGCGGGGGAGGGGAGGCTAGCGCAGACTGTCGAACTTTACATAACTTAATTTCCATTTACATAAAAAATATAAAAAACGTATATTTCTTTCAAAGGTCAAATCTGCGATTCCCCTTTGGCCATGACATACTCTGACCGTGTGACAAATGTTAAGCTGTTATCATTAAGTGAACAATTATTTCATATTGTTTACCAATCTCCCTGACTATAACCCCCCCACCCCCACCTACCACCACTCAGTGTATAGGCCTATGGGAAAGATTACTGGGACTTACTCCAATTGACCACAATCATAACAGTACTTAATCCTCGCCAATCAATATGGTTTTGCGCGCACCCTAGGGGTGTACCGCCACAGCCCAATATGTATAGGAGAATACACGAGAAAGTGTGGATTCGTAATTACGAATTCACGAGGCGCGAAGCGCCGAGTGGATTCTTAAATACGAATCCACACTTGCGAGTGTATTCTGCGACTTAAACCATTGCGTCAAAAGAAGTATTGTTATTAACTACCCAGTTGAGTGGAGATGAAAAGGCATGCATGTATCGTATCTTGGCCAGTATACTTAATTTACATAAATGGAGGTTCTCGAGGCTCTTACGTAATCAAGCTCTGGATTAGGGTTGAGAAAATAAATAACCGTGGATTCGTAATTGTTAAAAATGTAGCCAAGATAAACACCGTTCATTCTTGAGTTCATTATTTGTGTAAAGGAAATTTGCACTACGGTGGCGTGTTTCTGTAAATAACTTGTATCGCTCACCGGTACAACCAAGCCATTTTGTACGCAGAGTCGCAGACACCTTCACGTCAACATGGATAGTTCAGACGACGATTTGTTTTTGACTAGTTTTCGTAGTGACAGCGACAAATCTGATAGTGATTATTATGGATTGGATAATTTTCTGAAGGAAAGTTTTGATACAGGTGGTCCTTCTAATGCTCATTATGGAGTACAATTCTCCGACATTTCGGATGCAGAGGAAATAATATCGTCCTGTCAGGTAGCAGAAAATCAATACAGAGCGCTTTGGAATACCAGTACCTGAAGCCGATGTGGCATCAAAATCACGAAAAAGGTAATCTAAACGCTGGTCTGGTCATTTGTTTAATTTTTTTTTTTCATAAACTTGATCTTTACAACTGTGAAACCAATGCTCATTAAAACAAGACCACCACTTGCAAATGCACATAATAAGATTCGGTCGTCACGTGTTTTCTCCTTAAGAACCTATTTTCTCCATTTGATTCTCGTTCTTGAGTAATGTTATAACCACTATCCATTATTCTCTTTCAATTCCAGCTTTTCCAAGGCAACTAAAAAAAAATGTACCTGGGCCGTGAAAATATTCAACGACTGGAAAGCCTGGCGCAACGAACGTGCAATCCAAGACTCCACCTCCGAGATGGACATGAGCCCTATTCGAGTTGAATTACTGGATATGACAAAAGATGAACTTTGCTTTTCTCTTACAAGATTTGTTTTGGAGGCCAACAAGCTGAACGGGGATCCTTATCCTGCGGAAACACTATATGAAATCGTATTAGCTATCCAGACGTATCTTTCCATGCATGGCCGGGACATGAAATTTTTGAACGATGGGGATTTACTGTTTTAAAGAATACCCTGGACACGCGTATGAAAGAGCTGACTTCACAAGGACACCGGGTTCGTCGGCGACAGGCTGAGGTGATAACAGAGGACGAGGAGGAGACGTTGTGGGAGACTGGGGTACTGGGGGATGACACTCCGCAGAAACTTGAAGACACGGTGTTGTATCTTTTGGGAATTCACTTTGCCATGCGAGCAGGAAATGAACACCGTTAGTTGAGATTTGAGAAGTCGCAGCTCTCAGTTGAAACGGACAGTGCTAGATGTCGCTACTTGCTCTACACGGAGGATGTTTAAAAAACCAGACAAGGTGGACTGAAGCACCGAAAGGTGACACCGAAATGCGTGCGTGCATATGAAAACACAGACAACCCTAACAGATGCATCGTTGAGTTGTACATAAAATACCTGGCTCATAGACCATCCGACCCACAATGTAGTTCGGCATTTTATTTGCGTCCATTGGCGAAACCCAAGTCAGATACATGGTATTCTTGCCAGCCTCTTGGTATAAACCAAATCTCTGGAACTGTCGCACGCTTGTGTAAAAACGCCAAGTTGACTGGCTTTCGAACCAATCATTCACTGCGAGCAACAGCAGCATCCAGACTGTTTAATAAAAACTTCGACGAACAACTGATCTGTGAAACTACAGGGCACAGATCCACTGCTGTCCGCGCATACAAAAGAACTAGTGACGGTCAGAAAAAGAATATTAGTAAAGTACTGTATGGCCAAGAAAGAAACACAACGGTCACTGAGTCCGGGCCTTCGACCAGCACTACAAAGAAAACAGACGGTCGTGACATGAATGTCACTTTTAATATCAAATTTTGATTCGTTGTAAAATAGAAAAATGGCTACACACCGGTCAATCATAAACACTGGAAAAAGCCTATAATAGTTTGAAATGCTGCTAAAACTAAAAACTAAACGCATCTTTTATTTTCATTAATTCTTGCTTTAAATGGTTAAACATGCAGTAAAACTAAAAGTGAATTATTCTGATCAAAAAGGCGAAAAACCAGTAGAAATTTGTAGACAAAAATAATTACTTTTTAAATGTGAGGAAAAAGTATAACTTTAGCGTAAACTATAAGGTTGCAGTTTTAGGTCAAACTTGCAATAATAACATGAAAAAAGTAAAAAAAGGGAAAATGTTTAAAATGAATTTATAATGCGTTAAGAAAAGAACATTATTTACGCGTGATCAGTTTTATAAGGTCTGCACAGTTATATATATTATATTTTGTTAAGTACATTGTTAAAAGTGTGGATTCGTAGTTCCGAATCCACACTTTACTAAAGATTCGTAGATACGAATCCACACTTTTTGTCCAAGGCGTTGATTCTTAGATACGAATCCACACTTTTAACAATAGCGTGACGTCATAGCAATGGTTTAAACAGATGTTACGTACACCAAGTACACTTCCATGCATATTTTTGTTATTATTCTGTGGCCCTCGAGGAAAATCCCCTGCAAATCTTTACCTGTCTTCTGACATGTTATCTTCCACGACTGACAGAGGTTGAAATTGCAAATGTCACTGCCTTTTGATCGAAAAACCGATCGTGTGCCGACATTTTGCACGAAAATGTATAGCGAGCGTCGAGCGGTGATTCCAAAACTGCAATGTCATGCGGTAAACATTTGGTTACATCATCAATGCGTTCTTTGCTATTGTCAGTCATGGATAATTACGCCCAATGAGTTTGACCAAGAATTGGGGTTATTTTTTCTTCAAAAGAACCACGAAACTAACTAGGTGCAATATAATATTTTTTCAGATTTAAACAAAAATATTGACTGAAGCGGGGCTTGAACCTATGACCCTCAGATTACTGTTCCAGTGCTCTATAGTTGATCGGTATTCATTGGAAGGATAGAAACTCGACGGACAGAACAACAATTCATTTCAAAATAGATTTTACAACAAAGATTTTGGGTTTTAATTCAGAAGTCTAGATTCCAGGGCTGCACAGCTTTGTACAAGGTAGACAAAAGGAACACTGTCAACCAGACTTCATAGAAGTCCAAATTTAATGCGACACCGACAAAAAGTTTAAATCTGGCTTGGCCCTGTTTTATTAGCTGAACCAACCCACGTGTCAGGCTCTCAACCAATAGGAATAGCGAAACTAATGTGAAAACTGAAACTGCCGTGCTACACGACTATAGCACGGCGTTGCGTCAAGCGTCGTGCCAGCGTCGTGTCGAATTAAAATTATTTCCCCATTGGGCTGACGTAGTTAGAATGCTGCGTAAGCACAAATTCGAGTACAAAAATTGCAAACAAATAAAACGTTTTCTATGCGTATTTCGAATGCAGATCATGCAGCTTAAGCCGTGTTCTCATTGGTGTTTTTTGTTTGGTTAACGTAACGCGACTTTTTTGAAGAATGACAAATTGAAATCAAATGGGAACGCGCGGTAGACTAACGTCCCTGTGTCAACGTACCGCGGGGGCGATGTAAAACTACCAGAACGAAAGTGGTCGCGGAAAGTTTCCGCTCAATCGTGGTAAATTATATCAGGTACGCTAAAAAGTTAAATGGGAACCGCATCGCCCTGTAAAAGTACCGCGAGCACGCGTACACTGCTTTGTCTCAAAGTCAAATGTGACTGTGCACTAGCGCCCTATACAGTGTGCGACATTCTCATGATTCTGCCAGTCTTCGCGGTGTAAAAGTCATTAATTTGACGCGAGGTCGTGGAAGAACAAGTTCAATGGGAACACGGCTTTAGTCCGCTTGTAGGGGAGAAGTGGGAGGAAGGAGAGGTGGGAGGGGGGAGGGGTGGGAAGGAGAGGGGGAGGGGGTGGGAGGAAGGAGAGGGAGGAGTAAATGTAGGTCATCACAAGATGCGAGTCTCTATCACATCCTGAATCAACTGGCAAAACACGGATGATTGTATTAGCGTATGCATGCAACATGAATCGACTTCGCGTAAACAGCATTCAGGAGGTGTAACGACATTTAGGAAGCAATGCATGGTTTCCTTCCTCACAATCATTTGCCTATTTCGGTTGATTACTGACAGTGGACGACAGGTGCAATAACATTCTGTTCAGTGCCAACATTCTGTTGACTACCAACTAACATTCCATCAGAATAATAATCTCTCTCTATTTTAATTTTACACTTGAAATAGGTCCTACCACGGTCCTACCGGGAACCCTCATTAACTGCTGCATAGGCAACATTAATTGCCGTTGTCACATTCCCAAGTTATACCAGTACATTCTTTTAATACAAGAATCAAGAGGGAGGAAAGCGTAAATGTAGGTCATCACAATATGTGAGTCTCTATCACATCCTGAATCAACTAGTCAAACACGATGATTGTATAAGCGTATGCACGCAATATGAATTGACATAACAGCATTCAGGAGGTGTAACGACATTCAGGAAGAAATGCATGGTTTCCTTCCTCATAATCATTTGCCTATTTCGGTTGATTACTAACGGTGGACGACAGGTGCAATAACATTCTGTTCAGTGCCAACATTCTGTTGACTGTCAACTAACATTCCATCATAATTAATATATCTCTATCACTCTCTCTCTATTTTAATTTTACACTTGAAATAAATCCTACCACGGTCCTACCGGGAACCCTCATTAACTGCTGCATGGGCAACATAAATTGCCGTTGTCACATTCCCAAGTTGTACCGTCATTATTTGATACATGAATCAAGAACGCTGCAGTGCATTCTAGGAATTCCACTAGTCTTCAACCAGACTTTCATCATTCAAATAATGTATGATGTACGGTGTAACTTTTAGGATTTCCCTGAGTTATCGGCTACAGACAATATAGAGAGGTCAGTGTGCATTTATTCCATTCCTTTATGTGCACTATAAAGTTACATATTAGTACCAAACATAAAGGTGTTCTAAATTATAAAAAAACAAAAACTACTAGTAGATTTGGATATCAGCTTCATACAAGCTAGCTGTAAACATGTAAGAAGACAATGACTTGAGAAGAAGTTACAGTCTTTCATGGGGGGGGGGGGGGGGGGGGCAAGACCCAAAAGAATATTCTTGAGGAAACCCACGATTTCAGGTACAAATCCAATCCATGTATTGGCCCAGGCAGGATTCGAAACCGGGTCACAGTGGTGGAAAGCAGCAAGGAACCCACGTGGCCCCACTTACGCCAAGACTGAGTGACTGATGACTGCATGTCTGAGTATTTTGTTTTCTTATTTCTACCAATTAAATGCAATATAAAACTGAGCTATCACAAAATAAATGCCACTTTTAGTTACTGTCAATGCAATGAAATGGGAATATTGGTAGACCTACATATAGCGTGAAAAATTAAAGAGCAATTTTAACTTGATTTGGGCCTTTCACCTCACGAACGATACCCACAATTGTTCACAATGAATTTGATTTACTAACGCGTAAACCAGATAACCAAGATGGTATTCCCGATCGTTTTCCCATGGATTAAATCCACCACGTGTTTCTTAATTTACACTGGCCTAATTTAGAGACCGGCAAAACTAAATTATGCGGTGAAACCTCTCGCCGTGAAGTCAAGGGCCAGGTACTGCTTCTTAGAATATCCGCAATCAACCTCGGACAATTGCTTCATGCTTTTTTCACATCAAGAAAAAAAAATGACGATGATGAATTTACTGCTCATGTTTGAATCACAAGGGGCCTGTAAACCTAATTCACATTAGAGCAAAATTCAACCTATTGGGGGAATAAAAACATGGAAAGAATGTTGCCACTTTACACCACTTTCTTTTTTCGTTTTACTATTTCACTTCACTATTTAAACTAAATCACCCTAAAATCTGTTTTTTCCAAAAATGCGATTTACTGTGTGTTCTGAATGTTTGAAACAACAAAGATAATGACACAGAATACACGTTTCAACAACTGTACACAATAGCTGTATTAACAACCTTGCTTCCGCATCATCAAGATAAGGTTTCAGGACTATTTTTTTTACTTTTAAACAATTCTAACGACACTTCTTAAAATCGCATTTTTGACGAACCTGATTTTAGGGTGATTTCATTTAAATAGTGATACAATTTTAACGGGTACAGCAAAACAATGTAACTTCTTTTCTTTCTTTTTTTTTTTGGGGGGGGGATACTACATGGTGGTGACGACATTTAAGGACCGAGTCTTTTGAAGAGCTTACAATACACTGGATGGCCATTAAAGAGGGGAATCAGGTTGGCGCAGCGGTTCTTTCCTCGCCTTCCCCGCTATCATGACCCGGGTTCGAATTCCGCCTGGGCCAATATGTGGATTGGGCTTTCATCCCTGCCTGATTCCTTGGGTTTTTTCCAGAATATTCTTCTGGGGTTTTCCTCCCATCTCTGAAACTGTAACTTCTTCAAATTATCTGTTCTTATTTATCCATCCTGTAATTAGCGCTATATAGTGCTCTTGGGTGTTGAATGAAAGAAAGAAAAAAAACTACATGTAGGCCTAGTGTAAATTGGTAAAACTTGTATAAAACTCCGTAGTCAAATATTACGCAGCATCTCATTTGGGTTGTGCAAACGTCCACAATTGTTTGCATTATTTTCTACAATAGCTTTAAGCTACAGGATTTTCCTGGATTTTCTCAGGACTGTGGGAATCCTGTTTACATATAAATCCTACATCCAGGAATTAAACATTCTCCAGGCAACATGCAACTTAAATTTGAAAGTTCCGAAAGGAAAAGAATAAACAAATTGGTTTTGTTATTCAAAAAAGATGAAAGAACAATATGAGAGGAGACAGACTAATTGTGCTTCCCGTCCCGTAAGCGTCACAAAAGAATTGTCTTCTACAGCAATAGCGTAAAAAGCAGACAATATTTCCAACACAGATTGATGAGCTGTACCTAAGTTTGACAGTTTCTCTGTACAGAAACTCTAAAAGCCGTCACTCTGTGAGGGATTTATGAGATCATTGGTTTTGGCAGCCAGTGATCATACACGATTTGCGGTTTCCCGTAGCACGGAGAATGCCCGGGCATGCTTTTGTGCCTTAATGTTCTGAACATCATCTTTTCCAGCAGCCGATTTCACGAAAAAGTGCGTTGCTTGCGCCATTTCCAACAGTGGCGTGAGGCTTGTGCAAAAACAAAACAAAAACCAGTTGCGTATGATAGCTGTGCCATTTCCTTACTGACTATGTCAGTCACTGCGCCACAATTTACGCCGACTAAATTGATCCGCGCAAGTTACGCCATAGTTTGTTGCGTAAGCCACGGACTTACGCACGTTGAAACTGTTGTGAAACTGTTGTAAGCGAAATTAAACAAAGTTGCGCAACTCACGCAATACATTGTGGCGCAAGGGGACTTGCGCTAAGGTACGGAAGCCCGTTAGGGCCAGGTACCTCTTTCTCTTTCACAGAGGTTCGTTTCTCTTTCACAGAGGTTCGTTTCTCTTTCGCGGTGGTGCGTTTCTCTTTCAGAACGTGTGTCTCTCTCTTTCAAGGGGCAAGTCCATTTTTCACAGGGGTGCATTTATCATGTATTGCGATTAAGTCGCGGCCGCGAGTTAGTAAGTCGCGGCCGCGACATAATTAAGTCGCGGCCGCGACATAATAAGTCGCGGCCGCGACATAATAAGTCGCGGCCGCGACATACTAACTCGCGGCCGCGACTTAATCGCAATACATGATAAATGCACCCCTGTGAAAAATGGACTTGCCCCTTGAAAGAGAGAGACACACGTTCTGAAAGAGAAACTCACCACCGCGAAAGAGAAACGAACCTCTGTGAAAGAGAAACGAACCTCTGTGAAAGAGAAACGAACCTCTGTGAAAGAGAAACGAACCTCTGTGAAAGAGAAAGAGGTACCTGGCCCTAACGGGCTTCCGTACTAAGGAGACTTGCGCCATTGCGTAAGGTTTCGTAAAATTGGCTGCAGATGTGGAGCGGCATTGTGTTGCAACGGGGAATTAACGCCGTTTCTTTCTTCAATTGATAGTGTCATGATTGTGAACAAGTGAAAAATGAGAAAATCAGCTGATCTAAGAAAAAGCTGCATGCCTGATATCATCTCGCCGTTTGTCATCTTTCAGGGTTTAAATATGTACAGGTTATTTCTGCTGTTTACATTATGCATGCACGTATATGCCCTAATGTACTTGTTTGCGCATGTATAGCGCGAAGTACACACGACTAATTAGGCCTATACAACAAATGTGCACAAAGATAGGACAGCTTCGCGTGATCGCCAGATCAAGTCATCGACAGTGCAGTTAATGTCTCTCTGGCCAGTCTCTCACCTCGCCCTTTCCTCTGAGGGAGGTACTTGTGCACAGAGCAGATAGGGTTGAGAGCAACAAATTAGGTCGCACGTTACAGGTTAAGTGTAGCTATACCCATCTGTCTAAACGCCTCACTTTACACGTCTTAGCCTTATCTTAATCCAAACAGCTCAACCGAGTATATCTGGGTGTTGTTTTGGGTGTGTGTTTTTATTTAGGGGGGGGGCGTTGCTAGATGACAGTTTTTAGGGGGCCTTAAGCCCCCACCCCCATTTCCCCCTAGTCACCCTACCTAGAACTGTGCCTGCTCTGTTCAAATGACCGACACAAAGCCGGAGGGACTTGAATCGCAACAGACACATTGAACAGTCTTCAGGTCTGCCCCTAGACAACAACAACAACTCAGGAAGGTGGCTGGTCAACTCTCGGAGGAAAAGACCCCTGTAAACGGAGGTGATCTGTGCCGGTAAACAAATCTCTCGTTTCCTCTAAGGGAATCTGACTTATAACAACAACTGAGTAACAGTTGACTGCATCATTACTGGAATATTTGTTTAATCTGTACGCTTGTTCGTTATATTTTGATGTTTTATAGTTATACTGTATATACTATCGTATTGTGTAATATTGTAGCTAGTACATTCCGACGAGTACGGTAAATGCTACACAAAATACTTGGATCCCCCAACCCTCAACACTTACGAAGCCTAACACTCAAGATGGACGTACTACAAACGGAATTGCTGTACTTCGATCCTACTATACGGACGGGGCTTCGGGATCTTCGTGTAGTAGTACTGGCTGCTTTCCCAAGGTCCGTCTTCCTGGTCCACTCCTCTTTGGAGGCATGATGCTCGTAAATTTCAATTCCGATGACGGAAATCTTCTGATCTTGCGATGTCGGAAATGTCGGAAGTGTTGATCTGCCCAGGTTGAAGCGGCAAACGCGAATGAGGACTGGCAAAAACGCGCTGGGTATTTATAGCCGTCGGGCCAGGACGCAATTGCAATTACGTTCGAGAACGCACTGGGACAAGACGAAGACGTAGCGAGAACGAGGTAAACTGTCTGGGAACAAAGTAGTCTTGTTAAGAAATAGTTAGCAAGGGTTAGGGCGTATTAGGAACGTTGTCCGCACGAGGTGAACGGGCAATTTTACCCGATCTGAACTGGATACGAACGGACTGCGGACGAGTTAAAGACGAGATGGACATATTAAGGACTGTTTCTGAACGAAGTAGCATCGCATTTATAGAATTATTTGGCCAAAGTTACACGTTCTACCCCAGCACAGCCCGTTTTAAGTTTGTTTTAGGACGGGGCAGGACGTTTTGAGAACTAGTTTGGTGTGACGGAAGCATTATGCTGAGTGAGAGGAGTCCGACTCGAACCGCAGACTTTGCGATGCTCTACCGACTGAGCTAAACCGGTCACTGACAGTTTGATGAAGTATGGTTTGAAAACATTTTTGGTATTAAAAGAGCGTGGCAGCCAGTGATAAAGCCAAAAGGAGGGACATGTTAAGAGTTCATGTACAAAAACCGCAAAACAGTGAGGTGAAGGGGCGAGGGGGTGAGGTGGGGGAGGGGGAGAGGGGAAGGGTAGCAGAGAATTTGATCAACGTAATGGACACTCTCTCTGGGACATGGCTTAAACCATCAGTCTCATGCTGTTTCTCAAATTCGGGAATAGCACAGATTGACAATGGAGCTAGAGATGAAGATGAAGCCTATATGTTTGGAATAGGCTTCCAAAACGTAATTATAGAAGAGAAAGGTACAAGTTTCCGCTGTGCCACGACATTTAGGTCAGCGAATAATTATGTACACAGTCTAGTGCTTGCGAGGATAGAGTAATCTAGTGGCAGATATAACGTAGATAGTTTGAATAGATAGTTAGGAAACACCCTCCCAACCAGCGCTTATAAACTAACTCTTCACAGAAGGAATTACTATAGTTGCATGCTCCCATTTTTCAAAAGTCATTCTTGCTTTTGCCCAAAAAGAAATACGACAGGAAAACCAGTTTTTATATGACAATATTAAGAGCTTTGTTTTAACCAAACCCTAGACTCGGAAAGAATCAAATCACCGCAGGAAAGGGACAGCCTGTAGACTGTGTTTATATAGGAAGCACCTCTCAACAGAGGAGGATGCCGAATCATTATTTGGGGAGTATGTCCCAGCCAGTCAATGTCGAGCAGGAAGAAACCATTCCATAGGAATCAGTGTGATTGATTTAAGGCAAGGACGATTGAGACCAGAAGTTTAAAACAGGCCACTTCCACATTTGAGGGTTTTTACAGTTCCCCCTTTTCAAGGTTAGTAGTCTGTATGTGCATCGAAACTGGATGCCATAGCAACTGGATGCCATAGCCTATGGAACCGGTTTAAGTAGTCGTAACCAATTTTACAAATAACTTATCAGACAATGACAAGTCACTGATAAAGAAAGGTCTTAATAATAAACTGAACAACATCACTTGGCTTAATACAATCACTTGGCTCCTGCAAATACATTTTGAAATAAACAGCCCACGCCAGCGCCAATTAAAGGTAGGATACACCATTTGCAGTTATCGAATAAAATGACTACCGAATTATTAAGAAATATCTTACTCATCTGAAAGTAAATAATGATTCTAGGCATCCAGCAAAATGATTGCGCTAGAAATCCTGTAATTATTCTGAAAAATAAAATTATAAAAAGAAAAATTTGCGATCGCCGGACGGCCATCGCGAAAAAAACACAAATAACACGACGCCGGTTGAAAACAAACGCTGTTTTTCGTGCTTTTCTCGGCAATCATGATTGTAAAACTTTGGACAGGTCAGTCAAACGATATTTATTATAAAATACAACACCCCAAATCCACCCATTCATTATAATTCAAGCAATTACCAATGGTGCATCCCATACCTTTAACTCACTCGAATTCGTCGGTACTGTTTGGTTAAAAATACCGCGACAATGTAACTGAGCAACAACTTCCACTTGGATTTTTGTTTAAACTTTTCTGTCACGGTTACATTGGGCATTTACGATTCAGATATACCGCTTAGTGTAGCTGTCCCCCAATACTCTGACAATTACTGCCAAAATAAAGGTGCATGAGTTTCAAAGTGAACAAACAAAGTGGCAAAACGGGACTCGAACCTCCAACCGCCAGAATACCGGACTGGTGTTTTACAAACTGAGCTATCTTGCCCTATGTTGGCGGTCTCCCAAATTGTCAGTATCTTTGTTCGCGGGCCCTAGTCCGAAGTCATAAACACCAGAATTCCGTGTGGCCAGCGATCACCCCCAATTGTTATACAACCTGGGAAGTGACATTGCGGGGATCACTCAATGAGGATACGCCTTTTTATCTTATACAACACAAATAAAACACAAGGGAAGAAACTGACTAGGTAAATGTAAACAATACATAATTATATACCTTAATTCAATGTTGGCAGTATTTGTATATATAGACCATGACGGAATAACAAGAAGAAAAAGGCCACTTCATTGAAAATTTTAAGTGAACATTACACACCAACCACAAGTTTGTTATTTGTGAGAAATGCGAAAATACAAACTCCCTTTAATACTGAATTAATCTGCCTAACTTAATTACTCAGCCTTTTGACCTCATTGAGTAAAGCCCAGAGGACGACTTAAAGACAGTATTCAGCATCATAAAAGTAAGATCCTAATCCTAACTTAAGCCCCTTATGCGTTACTTGGGTAAACCTGTGATGAGTGGAATGCCCCTATTGTACATGTACTCATACTGCGGCAGCGCCTAAGCCCATAGGATTAAGACTGACACGCAATGCTTCGCCACAGTGTACGTCTGATCCTATCTCTTTCTTACATCCAGTACCTTAATTATGCCTTTCCGCTAAGCCAGCAAAGAAAAAAGTACTGCAAACCGCTACGATCTGAGCTGAGCTGAGCTGAACTGAGTAGGATTATGTTGGAAGGAGTGCCGAAGATGTGGCGAGAAGAGGGAGGTGTGAAAGTTGGAGGGGATTTGGAGGCCAGGGGCCATATTCATGAAACCTTACTAACTTGGCAGCCAACTAGGCCTTAGTATAGGATACTAAAATGCCTAGTAGTTTACTATGGAGTTGACAACTAAATTATATTTAATGAAACCTTACTAAGAAACTTAGAACCAGTTACATACTAGGATAATTTCGTTGCATACTTTGGGGTGGAGTGGGCCTGTATGAAATGTGATGACAACAGATACAATAGTGTGACAGGTGTATTATTAGGCTAATTAACATATAGCATGACAAAGTTCTACCAATATCCATGATTGTTCTGGCCATGTTGTCACGTCGGTGGTATAGTTGCTAACTAGTGAATTCGAGTTACCCTGGATCAACTCGACTATAACTTTAGCAAAAAAAATTGAATGTAACTAACGCTAGTAATATTTCATGAATACCAATTTAGTTACCAACTAGTGACTTAGAGTTGCCCTGTATATCAACTCTGACTTTAGTAAGAAACTTCGAATGTAACTAACGCTAGTAATGTTTCAACTCTGACTTTAGTAAGAAACTTCGAAGGTAACTAACGCTAGTAATGTTTCAGGAATACCAATAAGTTACCGACGAGGCTTAGTAAACAAAAACAGGTTTGTTTAAGTAACCAACTAGACTTAGTAAGGTTTCATCTCCTGGACTAAAATTAACTCCGCATAATTATTTGCGACAGACATTTTGTTCAAGGACCATTTTTTGACTTTCTCTATATAGTGCTTTCGTGCCTCTTCCTTTTTGTCTGTATCGAATTTCCACACAACAAAGATAATATTATAATAAACATCATTTACAGCTCTTCAAGTAAACCGAAGAAGTTTCAGGGCGAGAGGAAATATTAATCACAACATTTTCCAAATTTTACCGATATTACCGTGTTATTACCCAAATGATATTACCGGTGTGATAATGAAATTGTTATAAATTCCTTAATATTTGTTTTTTTAATATAAGGATTGGATCTAATTGATCCTTGAGACCGACAGGATCTGTTTCTGATGAGAAAAACTCTTGAAAAATGGTGCACCGGTCTACCAAATTTCAAAGTCCAAATATAACCGTTATTACCCTGTTGAAACCAACATGTTACCGAGTAACAACAGGATAATACAGGTAATATGGGTAATGTGGTGAAAGGGTTGAAT